>VWYI01005065.1:7527-20961 GCA_013399455.1 Anthoscopus minutus
CTGGGCTCTCCCGAGCGTCAGAGAGACTAATAAGAGACTGAGCAAGCCGAGCTGCACCTCACAGCAAGGACTTTCCTGGATTTACCATCTCTTTGAACAGAGAGAGGTTTCGTTGTTTAATGTTATTCCATTTTCACGCTTGTGGATATTTTGCTTGTTAAATAAACAGTTTTTTCCACTTTCCTTCAAGGAAATCTTTTTTCCCAAACCAGTTGGGGGAGTGACCCCATTTGGAGGTTTCCTCTCAAATTTGTCCTAAACCAGGACACTAACTTTATAGTTGTTGGCTTTCACTATTACATAGTAGATTTTGAAAATTATGATTAATCCCAATGATTTTGATGTAGTACAATTTGTAATCACTTTTTAACTGGTTTTGATATAGTATAATTTGTCAGCTTTTGTGGCCAATGCCCTGGCCATGTGTAGCTTATATATGTATTAGTGTGATAAACATATATTGTAGTTTAGGCTTTCGCAAAATATTAAAATAGAGACTATGTAATGTTAACTTTTGCAGAATAATTTTATTTTTGTAACTAACTGACAATAGTGAGAATAACTTAGATAAGTTTATGAAAATAGCTAAAACTGTCTGTATGATTAGATAACATTGAAGGAACCACAAAGATAACATCAAAAGAAAGGATGTGAAAAGAACTGCCACTGACCCTGTGGCTATCAATAATTTCCCTTTTGTTGTTGTGAGGAAATGGCATACATGTTGATAATCTTTTCCAGAGCAGGGAGAGGGATCAGCATAGCTTTGTTGCTGTACTGTGTGATATCAGTTTATGACAGAATAACATCAAGAACAATGAGGGTCATTTGGGATGTATATTCAATGCTGGTCTCCTGTCCTTACCTCAGATACTACCTCTGGGAATTCATTAATAATTGTACCCAGTCTCTGGGGGGAGCAGAATGATATTCTGCAGTTTTTTACCCCCTTTTTCTCCTTCAGGCCTGTTACAAGAGCTTTTGATAATTTAGAATTTCCCTTGGATGTTAAAGAAAGCATGTTCTTGTTGCTAAGTCTGGCAGGTCTCCTCAGTGCAGTCCACACCATGTTTAGAGTCAAGAAAGAGATTTTTAGGAAGGTCATTCAGAGATTTGCCCTCAGGGAGAATAGTCATGAGTGGCATAGAATGTAGGAGAAAATGAGCCAGGTTTTGGAGAAATTCTCTCCTCCAGTGTTTTGAGGGTTCACCCCCGAACAACTTACAGGACCCTGATAAAGTTGTAGAATATTTGAATGAAAAATACTATGGCAGATACAGAAAGGAATGAAGTGTGTTTGGCACAGTGTGCTGGACCCTGGCTGCTATTTATTGGACACTGCTCATCAGTAGACAGCACTCTCAGGGGGAGGAGTAGGGAAGCAGACCAACAGGCACCATGGCCACTCAAACTGCAGCTGAGCCAGAGGAATAACCTGTGCCAGTAACAGTCACCTCTGTACAGAAGAAAAAGATCCAAGACAAAATCAGTTTACTTGGTAAGGGATGAAGAGGAATAAGCAGGGCCCTCACAACAGGAGGAAGAGGCAGAATCAAAGATAATCACCCGACACTGGGTGAGCTGCGAGATATGCGATAAGATTTCAGCCACCAGTTGGGTGAGTCCCTGGTGACCTTGCTGCTCTGATGCTGGGATAGAACAGCCCATAGTTGGAAACTAGAGGGTAGTGAAGCCAAGCAGCTGGGACCCCTGTCTGGGGCTGTGGGCATTGACAAGGGCATTAGGAAGAGGACAGAAACTCTCATCCTCTGGACGTGACTCCTGTCAAGCATGAGGGAAAGGTATCTTTTCAAGGATGATCTATCAGTGCATCAAGGCAAGTAGAATACCATGGAGAAAGGTAGTCAGGACCTGAGAAAATTTGCTGTGCTAGAGGTACTCTATAGGGATTCAAATAACGAGCAATCCCCTCTAGATCCAGATGAGGTCCACTGCACACAATCCATGTGGTAAAAGTTTCTACAGAGCGTGCCATTGTCATAAGCCAACTCTTTAGCAGTGATGTCATGAACAAACTGAATAATTTGGTTACCCAACTCTGGCAATATGAAGAAAGTCTGTCTTCCCCCATACAGACCTGCATCTTGGCTATAGAAACACTAAGGACCATCAGCAATTTAAAGAGGAAATGTCTCATGCCTTGCCAGTACAGACAACAATCTCTGCTATTAGGAACAAGCACCATCCTGTTTAAGAGAGGGAACACACTTTGAAGTATTCTGTGATTTTACATTCTTGATCACAGAGAGGAAATGAGAAAGTGGGGTGGAAAACCCATGTCTGCCCTAGGATCATGGGTACATGAGTTGAAAGGAAGAACAACCACCACGGAATTTCTTCAAGAACGAATGCTGCTCCAGTTTCCAGTGGCCAACTCCTCACAGAGAATAGAAGGGCTGATGTTATTTCTGATCCTCTTGAAAGAACCTCAAGTTGATGATAATTACGAGAAGAGAGCAATGAGTACTATGACCAGTACTATTTTGAGAGACAGTTCAAATTGGAGAGACATGGATTTGATGGAGGGACCACTCAGTGGATAAAGAATTGGCTGGATGGCTCTTGGGGTTTCCTGTGGTCAAGATGACCCCAAGATGTGTAAAAAGTCTCTGCTCTCCAACCCAGCTGTGCAAGAACGAGTCTGAAGTCTTCGGCTTTCAGTTTCAAGGTTGTTTATTGTTGGTTATCAGAAAAATATTTTCAGCTTGGCCTGTGGAGGTCTGTTCAGCAGACCAGACCAAGGCACTCTCCGCCCTCCCCTGGGCTGGTGTTATCTTTTATACTATAAACTACGTATACTTTATTTATAGTTACTTTCCAATAGCTATCACCTATGTTAGACTGTGTCCTTTTACTTTACACCAATACCAAAGTGCCAAAAATCACCCAAAAGATGGAGGCTAGGAAGAAGAAGAAAGGAGGACAGGACAACACCCAGTTCCTTCCATCTTGCCTCCCAGCTCACTATAATAAGAATCCTAACTCTACACTTTTGTGGCTTTTACTTCTTCATACAGTGATGGTAATTTGTTCCATGGATCAAACTCAAAGCCACAAGAATCTCTGGCTGCATGCCAGGGTCTCTGACCCCCATGCCAGGGCTTTAAATGCCCCTGGCCTGGGCTCAGATCACCCAGGACTGTCAGAGGGACATCCTGGGTTCCCACAGATGGCCACATGCGAAATATTATGGTCAAGAGCTAATTGTCCAGGTGGAGACCAGTGACTAGTGGTGCCCCTCAAGGGTCAGTACTGGGGCCAATACTCTTCAACATCATTTTTAGCAACATGGAGAGTGGGATTGAGTGCAGTCTCATCAAATTTGCTGTGTAGTGCAGTCTACATGCTGGAGGGAAGGGATGCCATCCAGAGGGACCATGACAGGCTTGAGAGGTGGGCCAATGCAAACCTCATGAAGTTCAACAAAGCAAAGTACAAGGTCCTACACCTGGGTCGCAGCAGTCCCAGAGACATCAACAGGTTGGAGGGAAAAGTGATTGAGAGCAGCCCTGCAGAGAAAGACTTGGGGGCGATGGTTGAAGAAAAATTCAACATGAGGCAGCAGTAAGCACTTGCAGCCCAGAAAGCCAACCGTGTCTTGCTGCATCAAAAGGAGTGTTGGCAGCAGGTCCAAGGTGAATCTCAGCTCTGGTGAGACCCCATATGGAGTATTGCATACCGTTCTGGTGTCTTCAACATAAAAAAGACATGGAACTGTTGGAGCAAGTCCAGAGGAGGGCCACAAAATTGATGACTGGAGTACCTCCCCTACAAAGACAGTTGGGGGCCTGAGAAAGTTGGGGTTATTCAGACTGGAGAAGAGAAGGTTGCATGGAGACCTCATAGCAACTTTCCAGTATCTGAAGGGGACCTACAGGGAAGCTGGAGAGGGAGTCTTCATCAGGATCTGTAATGATAGGGCAAGAAGAAATGGGTACAAATTTGTGCTGGTTTTGCATTAATTGATACTTAGTGAGGAGGAACGAAGCCACTCACAGAAATGATGTTTCTGAAAGAAACTTCATCTTCTGAAAGAGAAGAAATTTAGGTTAGACATAAGAAAGAAATTCTTTACTGTAAGGGTGGTGAGACACTGGAACAGGTTGCCCAAAGAAGCTGTGGCTGCCCCATCCCTGGCAATGTTCAAGGCTGGGTTGGATAAGGCCTTGAGCAATGTGGTCTAGTGTGCAGTGTCCCTGCTTATGGCAGGGGGGTTGGGACTAGATGATCTTTGAAGCCCATTCCAACCTCTTAACATTCTATGATTCTATGATTAAAGGGGCCCTGCCCTCAGCCAGGTGGAGGAAAGGGACAATCAAATCTATTGCACTGTGTGCATCCTATGGCCTGGCACATCAGACCCACAAGAGTACAAGGCTTTAATTGATACTGGTGCACAACGTACCCTGATGCCATCAAGACAAGTGGAAGCAAAATCTATCTCTATTTCTGGGAGGACAGGAGGATCCCAACAGCTGACTATACTGGAAACTGAAGTGAGCCTGACTAGGAATGAATGATAAAAACAACCCAGAGGCCCTGTGCATTCTTGGCATGGATTACCTCAGGAGAGGGTATTTCAAGGGCCCAAAAGGGCATCTGTTGGGCTTTTAGGATAGCTGCTGTGGTGTAGCAGGGCATCTCACTCTCCACAAGAGCTTGTCTGTTTGTTAACCGGTCAGATAACTCAAGCAAGACAAGCAGTTATTTTAGTGCTATGGGGTTAACATTGGTCTGGCATCTCCCAACTGCCAATATATATCTTACTGTTGAAGTGAGATCTGGAAGATAAGATGGATTTCTGACCAACAGACACCTCACTTTACGACTATAACAACCACACCAAACTTTCACAAAGCAGAAGTCTTCTATATATTTTTCTGGAAATGTGGGGAGCTTCTCCCATAAATAGGGACACTTGCTACACAGTTGTTGCCAAGGGGGTAAGTGAAGGAGTCTGTGTACATTATCATCATTTTGGTGGTAAGTTACATTTGACTCCTAATCAATACTATTGCTTTTGCTAGCTTTAATATAGGTACCTTGATATAGTGCATTGTTTTATTTTATGCTGTAATCTACTAGTAGTTCTTTAGTTTTATACTATGTATTACGTAACTCTGATTAAGATCTTTCATGTTATCTCTTGTCTGTGTAATAAATAATTCATTTCTATAAATAGACCTGATTCGTTATCACTATAACTTGCAGGCCAGAGTGATTCCTTAAATTTAAACTCCTGACAAAATCTGAGGCTAAAGCAGGGCTTGTCTGAAGTTCCCACTCATTCCATGACATGTGGAGACAGAGGGAATTCAACATCTGAATCCCTTGCCTGATGTCTCAGAAGACCCTTTTGCTGTGGGACTCCTGCAGGTTGAAGAACAGGTACCGATTGCTACCACAACAGTGCACTATCAAAAACACTGCATCAACTGGGACTCTGTGACCCCCCATTCATGAGATGATTTGTGAACTGGAGAGCTAAGGAGTGCTCAGCAAGACTTGCTCACTCTTTAATAGTCCTATCTGGCCAGTGTGTAAGTCCAATGGAGAGCGGAGACTGACAGCGGACTATCATGACCTGAACAAAGTCACACCACCACTGAGTGCTGCTGTGTTGGACATGTTGGAACTTCAGTACGAACTGGAGTGCAAGGCAGCAAAGTGGTACCACCATCAATATTTCTAATGCATTATTCTCCCTTCCTTTAAGCAGCAGAGTGAAGGTCACAGTTTGCTTTCACCTGGAGGGACATCCAGTACACATGGAACCAACTGCCTGTGGTGGTGCATACCCCCCTCGCCAGCCAGCATTATGATCTGAGAAATGCTTGTTAGGGGCCTTCACAAACAGTTCCTCTTGAGCTTGTCAAAAAGACTGTTCGCAGGAATCTGTGCTGTCTAATGAGCTCCTGTTTTTTAATGAACAGCCTCGGAAACTTATTTTTCTTGCCTGAATAACAACCCAAGTGGAATAAAATTTTTTAAATCAAGATTTCTGTTGCTGTGTGTTGCGCAATTTCCACATGTGTCCTGGAGTCCCCCAAGCCCCGCATGGTCTCCACGGGGGTTCCTGAACTGCCCCTGGAGAATTCCTGTGGGAGCAGCAAGTGATAGGGCTCCATGGGCATCAATCTGCCTTTTCCCACACCCCCTCTCCCTAGACTGGTAGGCTGGCTGGACCCTTCCCCTTTTCCCCACCCCCAGGTAGAAAAAGGGGACGGTGGGCAGAGGAGTGGGAGGAGTTAGTCCTGGGTTTCTGGGAGTCCACATGGGGCTCGTGGAATGAAATAAAATCGGAACCTGAAACCCAGAACTGACTTTGCATCTTGCCTTCGCCTCGTCCGGTTTCTGCAAAGAGGAACATTCAGGAGGTAAAAAGCTGGCTTTACAATCTTGCAAAGGGAGTTTCTCACTCACTGCAGCCCCGACCGACTACTGCCCAGACTTGCCCTGGCCACGTGGACCCGGCTTAGCGTCACTGGAGGTATCCCTGCAGGAATTGCAGCCGCTGCCTTTTCAGTCGCTGGGAAGCCGAAGGACCAGGGCAAAGCTCCCGGGAAGAGTGGGAACTCCCACAGATTTCAAAGAAAGTTACTGACCTGAGTTGCAGCCAGGATAGAAAATTATTATGACTAAAGTCCATTCTCTTGTGATCCTACCAACAGTGGTCCAAAGTAAGATCCTTTGAGCTCTTCTGGACTGCAGCAGGCTGTGACCAGCAACATTCCTCTGAGTAGGCCCTCTGAGAGGCAGTAAACTCTCAAATTTGCTATACTCAGAGAATCACCAAATGACAATGATGGATCCTGGGATGATACCCTCACTCCTCAGGAGTCAATTTTTCACCTGCTGAGAAGATGCAATGGCATCTGAAGTGAGTATCTCACTGAATTCGAGGGGATTTTTTCACAGATACCATCTTTGCACATGCGAGTGTGCATATGCTGTAGCAAATATACCAGGAATGTTTTCCTAGATTCCCAAGTACTTTAGATTTGTAACTAACTTAGAACTGCAAGTAAGTTACTGTCATAGTATAGCAAATTCTATATGAATCTTTTACTAAATTGCTTAACTTATCGATTGAGTACTATTAATTTTAAATGTTGTTAAGTTTAAGTTAAGTGAAGTGCTGTTGGTCAAGTCCAGGGCTCAGTTTATCATGGGAGTCTACTCTGAAGCTTGTGACTCAACAGGAGTGTCTTCCATATTCCTTTTTTTATCCTTACCCTTTCCTAGTCTCTTGTCTTCCTCTCTGTCTTAGTTTGAAAAAACAGGGATCTGCTTAAGCAAGGCAGAAACCTTCCTTGAAATGAAAAAAAAATTGCAAACTGCTCCCCCTACTTCTAAATTATTATAATCTTGAAATCAAGATGCTCTCAGGCAAAGATATGGCAATAGGAGTAGTAGTTCTTTACAAAGGAAATTAAAATAGAAATGCAGTAGTACAAAAAAAAGAAAACCAATAAAAAAAACAACCTACTGACAGAGTCAGAATACAACCTGACACCCTATTGGTCAGGGTGTTGGTAGCAGTGTGATTAAATGGTGGCTGCAGTCCTCCTGGAGTGACAGATGCAGTTCTGTTGAAGCAGTGATCCTGCAGAAGAGCACAGTTCTCCTCTGAAGGTCCAGTGGTATAGATGGGTCTGGTCTCTCTCCTCTGGGAATCCAGTGGCAAAAGGCTGCTTGTGTGTTCTGAATCTCCAAAGATATACAGGTAGGAATGCTTGGCTCCTCCCCCTGGGTGGAGCATCTCACAATGGGATGATGTAATTTTAGCAGTCATGCAGTGAGACTCAATGGCCCAATAACAGAAGATATCCTTCTGGAGGGAGGATGGGTTGTGGAAGAGATAAAGAACACTGCCAGACCTGGTTTTAACAGCTGGACGATTAACAGAAGATATCCCCCAGTTATGAGGGACAGGTCGGGAAAGAGATCAAGAACACTACTCCACCTGGTTTCAACAGATAGTAATAGAATACATAATTTTGGTCACATCTTGCATTGCAATCCAAGACACCCTCCTCCCACCCCAGCCTCCACATAGATAGTTTTGTGTTTATTTTGATTTGGATTGACTGATTTGGGATTTTTCTTTGCCTTTTCTCTGTGTTTTAATCATCTAGTAAATAATAGAGTGCACCTTGCCAATGAACTTTGTCATGATGTGGCTTTTTATATTAAACCTTTCCTGGTGATTCTTTAAGTGAATTTAAAACACTCATTCACAACATTGACCCATGGCTGGAAACACAGCCCCACTATTTGCCAAGGACTGATCTAGTCTGCATTGGAAAAGGGTGAGGCTCCAAAACACTCACAGTACATTGATGATCATCATGTGGGGCAAGACAGCAGAGGAACTTTTTGAGAAAGGGGACGAGATAATCCAAATCCTCTTGAAGGCCAGTTTTGCCATAAAACAAAGTAAGGTCAAGCAACCTGCCCAGGAAATTCAGTTTTTAGGAGTAAAATAGCAAGATGAATGTCATCAGATTCGAAGGAATGTGGTCAAGTGTTATGGGTAACAGTGCAAAATGTAATCAAAGGTGTGTTATTCTATCACCATCTGTTGGAACTGGAATGAGGAGAGGTGATGTAATCTTGTGTTGATAAATCACCTGATAAGAAACCAGCAAGAGCAATTTCCTTATCTCTCCCACGACCCATCCTCCCTCCAGGGAGAGGTTTTCTGCTAATGGGCCATTGAGTCCACTGATAAACTTACATCATCCCATTGGAAAATGCTCCATCTAGAGGAAAGAGCCAAGCCCCTCTACCTGGATAAAAACCTGAGATTCGAGACACCAAACAGCGTTTCTTCACTGGACTCCCAGAAGAAGACCAGGCCCATCTACCACCATTGGACCTTCCAGGAGGACTGCAGCCACCATTCTAACTGGACTGCTACCAACACCCTGACCAACAGGATATCAGGTTGTATTGTGACTATGTCAGTGGCTGTCTTTTTATTTCCCTATTTTTTCCCTTTTCCTAATAAATTGTATTTCTGACTTGGAGTCTCTCACTGGTTTTGCTCTCAAACCAGTACATCAAGAAAATAGCAGCTATGTTCCCACTGACCAGCTAGAAGGAAAGACAGGCTTTCCTATGTGCTGTGAGTTTTTTGAGGGTGCATATTCCAGATTATAGTCAGATTGTAAATCTTCTCTATCAAGTGACATGAAAGAAGAACAATTTTAATGGGGTCCTGAAAGACAGGCTTTTGAACAGGAGACAGTTCATGCAATAGCCTTTGGGCCAATCAGGACAGGATGCAAAAATGTACTCTGCACCAGTCAGAGAGAATAATACTTCCTGGAGCCTCTGTCAGAAAGTACCAGGACAGACTCAAGATTGACCTCCAGGTTTTTTGGAGTCAGGGATGCAAAGGATCTATGGCCTGTTACACCTCAACTGAAAAAGAGATACTGGCAGCTTATGAGCGGCTTTGAGCTGCTTCAGAAGTGATTGGCACTGAAGCACAGTTCCTCCTGGCACCATGACTGCCAGTGCTGGGCTGGATGTTCAAAGGGAAAGTCCCTTCAATGCATCAGGCCACTGATGGGACGTGGAGTAAGTGGGTTGCACTGATCACACAGTGAGCTTGAATAGGAAACCCCCATCGCTCAGAGATCTTGAAAGTCATCATGAACTGACCTGAAGGTGAAAATTTTGGACTATCGGAGGAGGAGAAGGTGACACATCCTGAAGAGGCCCCACCATATAATCAGCCAACAGAAAAAGTGATACGGTGTCTTCACTGACAGTTCCTGCCGTATTGTAAGGATCTATTGAAAATAGAAAGCTGCCATATGGAGTCCTACATGGCAAGCTGCAGAAGTTATTGAAGGACAAGGTGGATCAAGGCAAGTTGTACCTCAAGGAGATTTTATTTTTGGGTGAGAACAGCCTGCAACGTTGAATTGTATAATACTGATTGCTGAATGACACTGTCACTGTGTGTCATAACTACCATGGACAATGAGGATGGAGTGCTACAGATATACCAGTCATGAGCTCCTGATGCAGCTTGTAACCAGCCAACAGCACACCAGCTCTCCTGCCCTGGAAGACATCCGGGATGGATAGAACCCACAGTCATGGACTAAATAAACTCAATAGACATCTTGGAGGGATGGCCATTGATTATGGCAATGATACCTGTGATTGTGTATATATGTGTGTATATAAATATATGTATATAGTTGGAAGGTGTAGGGGTGAATGATGTCTTAATTCTGGCCAGGACAGGGTTAATTTTTGCTGTAGCCAAGAGGAGGCATGTAGTAATGCATCTGAACAATTTAGGCCATAGTGTGCACCATCCAAACTGTCTTATCAGACCCTCTGGAATTCAGCAAGGCTGCTGAGGCATAAACTGTTCTAAAATAAGAAAGAAGAAGCTGAGAAACAAGAAAAACAAGACCACAAGAAGCAGATAATGGTGGGCGTCTGAACACCTGTACACTGACCAATTAGAAGGCTTGAGGGACGCTTGAACAGCTCATGGACAAAGTAGAAACATCAATCAAGTAGTGCATGATCACGTGAACAGTAATTTTAGAGTCTATAAATAAGTGCATAATGTAAACAAGAAACGGCTTCTGCCAAATCATATTGGTTCACTGTACAGCGGTCCTATACTCCCACATGTGGTGACCCTGATGTGATCCTAACGACGTGCTCTGAGGGAACGCGATGGATGAAAGCGCGGTGATGTGAAGCAGACCCAGACCTTTGAACTTTGAAGGGGGTCCTGGCTGAGTGAAAAGGCAGGAGGCCCGGTCAGAGGCCGGCACGGCTGGACCGTGTCGATGGGAGGCTGAGGATGGCTCCACTTGGAGTAAGGGACAGAAGTTCCTGGGAGAAAAACTCCCGATCATATACGCTGCAGCGGTACACCAGAACAGGTGAGCAGCCGGGGCTGGAGAGAGAATGGGAAAGGCTCTGTCAAAAGAAGAAGCTGCATTTAATATCCTCCAGCATATCCTCTTTAGGAGAGGAATTAAATATGACCCAGAAGTATTAAAAAATCTGTTAAAATGGCGTCAAGAGAGAGGATTTTTTACCACCCCGAGGAGTGTTTTCGATATGTTTGAGTGGGAAAGGCTGGGAGTGATCCTCTGGAATGTCATGAGTGAAAGAGAAAAAGAAAAAGCCAAATCCTTGTTGACGGCAGAAGCGAGGAGAGATGTGTTAGAAGTTGATAAGAAGTAATTATACTACAGTAACTAAGCAAAAGTTAAGAGACTTCCTCGTTTGGATGCAGTGGAGTATACTTTGTATGGACTTTGAGTCTGCCTTGAAAAAGTTTCTCTGGCATGCTGTAGGAGTTCAGCTACCTTTGCCACTTTTTCCGTGCCTTTTGTTAATTGAGAGCTTTAACGAGCAATCTGCACAGGCTATGAACTCTGTAATTTCACCTGTGCCACAGAAGCAGTCACCTTCAACCCCTCCACTCCCCTGGGCAAGCATTCCTGGCTGCACCACCCTTAGAGAGAGGGAGATAGAGTCAGAGAAAGCAGAGGCACCTCCATGGAGGAGCTGCTGCAGAAGAGGCTCGAAGGTCACGCTGGAGAAATATCAGCAATTACAGAAACAGCTGGGCACAGTGATGGTGGCTCAGGTAGCTTCCAAGAGAGACAAAATAGCCAAAAAATCACTAACTACATGGCATCTAGTTTGAAACTTATTACTGCAATTAGCAGCTAATAAAGAAACTGCAATAGCTGCTACTGCTGCTACCACCTGGCTTATAGAGGCCCTTCGCTGAACATCACCTGTTTTTATAAAATCGCTGCTTTTTCCTCTGCCTCTGAATGAGAGATAAGACTATAATGAGAGAAAGAAATGCGTTTCTAAAAGTTAACTTATGGGGTTTTTTTCTCTCTCTCCATTTTTTCCCCTCTGTGAGAGTATCTCGGGGATGGTGAAGGGTTTGCAAGAATTTTCCAAAGATCACACTAATAGCATCAGAGTGGGGCAGTTCAGCCCTTCTGTTCCCTCTCAGAGAAGTGCTGGGATAGTATACAGTTTGTTAAAAAGTCATAATTCATTGTTTTCTTACAGTGTCTTTGTATACCTTTTTAGAGTTAATTTTGTGGTATTAAGTAATTATAAATTTCTGCAGTTTTACAGTTTTACTGGAGGAATTTCAAATTGTATGTGTGTTCAGCAATTAGTGAAATAATAATTAAGGATCTATTTATCCAGGATTATTTGCAGCAATCAATTTTCAGTTCTTGGTTTTGTTCCATAACTTTGAGTTGGCTGATAAGAACATTCTTACAAGTATATAAATTTGTGTAGTTTTTGTGGACAGGAAAATTCCTATTTATAAGATAGTGTGGCCCTTAAAAAAAAATTCAGAAATCCCTCTTTAGAAATGATTAGAGTAAATATTAACAGAATTTAAAAAGTTACCTTGCAAGAATTATTTTTAAAACCTAATGTCCAAATATTGAGTGATTTACAGCCATTGATAAACAACCTTCTCATTAATGTTATCTACAGAAGATATTAATGGTTTAAAAAATAATTAGCTAGGAAAACTTCACTGTACAAGAGGACAGTTAAATATATATTGTCCTTTTACTTACTTTTAACTCAGTTTTAATAAGGTAATTTTATTGTGAATCTTTTTGCCATAAAAATGTGACAGCATGTATATCTATTTAGACTTTAAATTTTAATTAAAAATTGGACTTGATATTAAAATAGCTTAAGCATAATTGCAAAACCAAGCTCAAATTTATTGTACAGATATTTGCAGAGTGCTACTGAGGCTGAATGGCAATTTTCCAAACCCTGCATTGTTATGGTTTTTTCTCTGGTAGAGATGCATTTGAAAAGTTCTAGTAAGCTTAAGCTTGCACTAGGAAAATTCCTACTATGAATGAGTATTTTCAATAAAATTTGAAATTATTATTAATTATTTTCAAGGCAAATTACATAGAATCATAGTATATTTGTCCTTTCTTTATAATCTCTATAGTGTGGTAGATAAGGACAGGTGCTGCGGAAGATCTCGGGATGTGACGGAAAGCAGTAGGACCCCTTCCCCCCTCACCTGTGATATGCAATCATCCCCATGGTATGTAACCCCTCCTAATTCCAGTAGTTTTCCATTCCTTACTAACCCTACCTGATATCACCGTCCCCCTCTGACGTAGTGAAGCCCCCTTGACTATTTAGTTCCACGAGGTAAGGTAATAAACGCCATTTTGACCATCCACCACATTGGTGTCAGTGTGTCAATGGACCGAGTGACCCAGGAGACGCTGGGTCGCCGTGCTGTTTTCTGAGAACCAGGTCGTCTTGTCTTCTATCAGAAGGCAACACTATAGTAAACCCATGTTGCTGCTATATAATGTTCAACTGTTATATACTAAATTCTCA
>VWYI01005069.1:0-19243 GCA_013399455.1 Anthoscopus minutus
CCCCGCCCGGCGGCCGCCGCCCGCTGCCCGCGCCCGCCTGACTCTTTGTTCTCCGCCGGGGCGCCGGGCGGGACCCGCTCCCCCGCGGCCGCCCCGGGAGGCACGAGGGGCAAGCAGGCGGTATCGCCCCGCACCGCGGCGCCCGAGCCCCCAAACAGGAAACGTGGGTGAGGCTAATGCCGGCTGACGCGGCGCTTCGGCAGCCCGCTCTCCCCTCCCGCGAAGTGAAAGCAATGAATAGCAAAAAAAGAATTAGAAAATCCTCTCGTCACCTCCCCACCGGCAATATGGATCCTCAGGCCGCAGCCCGCTATGTGTACTGCGGCTACTCCCTCCGCAGACCGCGACCAGACCATCATCCTGCATCCAACCCGAGGCAACTACAGGCATGGCCCGTACGGACAGACACTGCCCGACCCCGTCGCCCTCCCTCTAACCTGAAACACTGCCGTTCAGCCTCCCCTCCGCGCCAGGCGGGGGCTGCCGAGCTCCCCCAACCCTTCGCTCAGCGGCGGCAGGGCTCGCAAAGTCGGCAGCGGGAGCGGTCGCCGGCCCGGGCCGCCATTTTGTGCGGGAGAAACAGACAAGCAACTGACAAGAAAATGGCGGCCACCCCGGGCAGCCGCCATTTTAGCCTGCAGCCGCAGCAGTAGCCGCTCAGTCCCGGCCCCAAACCCGCGCTTCTCCGGCCACTGCCGCATTTCTCACCTTCCCTAAGGCCTTGTCAGCTTCCCCGGGTCCCGGCGGCTACCAAGGGCAGGGGAAAAGGCAAGAGAAGGGGGGGGGAAGGGGAAGGGAGCCGGGGACCGGGGCTGGGGAGGGGAAGGGGGGAGTGCGCGGGACAGGGCGAGTCTCCGAGTCACCACAGCAGCAGCAGCAGCAGCACCGGCCCGACGCCTCCCCCCGCCACCTCCATAGAGCGCCGACCGCCGCCGCCGCGTCTCGGGCGCTCCCCACCAGCCCCACTAACTTTATCACCCTTCACGCAACCTACCCCACCTCCCGCCGGCACCCGCCAATCGCCGCCGACCGCTCCACCCGTACTGCCAATCACAGCCGAGGAAGGGGGCGGTGCCAGGGCCGGGGTGGGCGGCGGAGGGAGGAGGTTTGGTTGTGCCGTGCCGCCGCCGCAGTGCAGCAGAGGTATTCACGAACGCTGCTACGCCAGGGGCTGCCGGCGCCGCCGCGTAGGGCTTCGGGCCCTGCGCAAGTGGCGCAGCGGCTTCATGGCGGCCGATGGGCAGCCGCGTCCCTGCGCCGTTCGCTGCCGAGCTGCGGCTCTTACAGAGCTTCAGTGCCAGGGATCTGCGATGCGAGCTGCAGGCACGTTCACAGAGTGGTACTTTAATATATATATGCTAGGATATATGTTCGTAAGATTTTTGTTTGCAGTTTTTAAAATTTTATTTAATAAATTTATTTAAGCCCCCTTCGTTAGTCCACATTTCGGGTTTGGCTAAGGTAAAAAAATGAGCCGATAGCAGACGGTAGCCCTGGGCTTGCAATCACATCCAGAGGAGGAAGTTTGCTATCTGAGCTCCAGGAGCCTGTCTGTATGGATCCAGTTTCAAGTTTGCTTTTAGGGTTTGGAAACTATTTCTCTGCATGTGCTTTTGGCCGTGAACCGGCCTGCCCGAGGCTGCGGGCGCCCCTCGGACAACCAGGGCTTGGGAGACATATTTGTGTTTGTCGTGGTAGGCACTCAACTAGTGGAGTGTTCCTGCTCCTGCTCACTTAAACAAAACAAAGATGGCCAGGCTTCCAGCTGTAGGTGGAAGTTTGAGTCATGGAGACTTCCAGAGACTCACCAGCGAGGAGTTTTACCCTTTAACAGCCTGGCCTTCGTCCCAGGTGGTGGCTAAGGTGCCTACCACCCTGGCTTCCCAAAGGTCTAAATGTAGTTGCCCAGCATGGGGCAGGGCAGAAAACAAGGGCTCTGGAAAGATGAGGAGAAGCCCCACAAACACCCACATCTGCTTTGTTCACACATCCGCCTTCTGCTTTCAGTTTGTGTGACTCACGGTTTGGATGACTGGGAGAAAGTTATCCATGTAGTAACTCCTCAACGGTGCAGATGGCAAGTCCAAACACATGATCCCACAGAGCTTCCAGTTTCTTTCCAAAGCCAACCTCATTCCTAACGCTTTCAACACAATGTGCCATCATGTCCCAAGGGTTATGTGAGGCCTAAAGGGGGCTGCCATATGGGAGTTTTTATGTTGCATCTACCTGGGATGAAACTTCTTCAAGGTAGGTTTCCCCATACATACCTCTAAGCATTTAGCACAATTTACTCACTGGATTGTGTTATGGAAAATTTCAAATAAACTACCTGAAAGTTTTGAGCTTATACATGTTGAATAAAGGTGACACAACTGTGACAGATACTTGTCATACCAGAATTTGACACTTTGCCACATGTAACAATAACCACACTACTGTAAGAGTTTGGACTTCACAAGTAAATCTGAAAGAAGAGAACTGTGCAGAACACTGTTGAAATCCATGGAATCCAGCTTGAAAGGAGGCGGCAATGGGCATAGAGGAAACAGCAAAGCCAATAAGATTTAAATCAATGAAGGTTATTGAACATTTTCAGAGTAAAAAGTATAAAAAATTACTTGCAAATCTTAATAACAGAAGTGAAAGCAAGGATTTTGTTTTGGATTGGATGGCAGAATATTCTCATTCAGTGTTTCCAGCATAAGCATTCCAATACTGTCAAACTGTAAATGAAAACAGATTTTATATATATTTGGGGAGGAAGGACAGGAAGGGAAGAGGACAGATAGGGAAACTTGCAAAATACAGTAGGTAGTGACAAAGTGTCGCCTTTCATTGTTTATTTTAAAGTATACTGTAAAATGATTTTTACCATAACAACAGCAAATCTCCCAATATTTGGTCAGTAAGAGAATAGCAATGTTTTCTTAAAGCTGTGGTAATTTTTTTAGGATTGAATGCTGAAGGATTCAGCAGGATATATGGTGTTTTGTAGTTCACACTGACTTTGGCAGGTGGGAACCAAAGAAGTTTCTGTGCTTGGCTGCTCATTGCATCCCTTCACATGTGCCACACTTGGTCAGCCTCAGAGACCTGCTGCACAAATATGATTGATGAAGGCAGTGAATTGTAGTCCAGAGGACAAAAAAAATGGTGAAATGCCTTCTATTTTATACATCTCACCTTTTTCTTAAATCCTTTCACTTCTTGGCATGGGAGACACCATTATTCATGTCTGAGAATGTAACAGCCCAATTGTTTGTTTGACTATTTAGTGAAAAATTTACCTGAGGAATCTTTTTTTCAGCCTGTCCCATTGACTTTACCAACAAAAAGTCCCACAGCCCCTGTCCCCCCAACAAACAAAAACAAACAAACAAACAAACAAACAAAACCAAAGAGGAATTTTATGGCTAGCAGTTGCAGTATCACCTTGGATCCATCAATCCCTGTTGTGATTTGTCCAAATTCTATCTCCCCTTTGTATTTTCCCCCTTTCTCTCCTCCACTTGTCTCACCACTGGATACCAATGGTGCTTTAATTCAAATTAGGTGGTTTCCAACTGGCATAGTGGTAGTTCTGGATTTGTTCCTGCATGTCTGAACTTGCAGAATTGATGCATAATTCCAGCCTGAGTGTGTTGCCACTGGTTATTTTGAGAAGGGATGTCTGTCAAGTGTCCTGAGGAACTCTCTGCGTTGCAGGTTGTGTGGTACAAGAGCGGGAGTTGCTGCACAGGTGCAGCATCTGGCTGAGAGGAAGAGAGGTGCCCCTTGCTGCACATATGGGAGACCTCAGAACCCATGCAGGCTCCTATGAAAACAGCCCACAGAATGTGGGAAAGGAGCTTTCAGAACGGGAGCTTTCCCTTACTGTTGCCGAGCTGGAATCACCACAACTTACCCAGTGTAATAGGTTGCCTTGCAGTGATTCCAAGGCTGGGCCCTGCTGGCTGTGGGTTCCAGACAGTGCTGGTGACAGGGTGGCTGGGGCAGGGTGGCACTGCAGCACCCCAGTGCATCCTGCATCTCATCCCATGCTGGCCAGGGGGCTGGTTGGGCTGGCTTTATTCAGAGTGCCCCATTAAAGTGGTGTGGACATGCAGATAATGTGAGCCAAAGCATCCATGTAGGGAATTACTGCAAAGTAATGGCACTGGCAATTCACACACTAGTTTATTCCATGTTAATTTATCCAACATAATCACCTCCTGCACCTTCTAAATTTCCCAACAAATTTTCAGCCTGTGCCTTTTCACGGGAGCCTTATTTTTACCCAAACCCATTGCAACCCACCTGATGAATGAAGTAGCTGACACACACATTTAACTAAATGTGAAATGTACTCATTTAGTTTTTCCTGTGATAAAAGCCTGTCTCAAGGAGAGCTGTACTGTAGAAAAAAAAGACCTATGGAAATAAAAAAAAGCAAAACCCAAACCCAAACTGAAAAAAACACCTGTATTTTTCATTTAAACATTTTTTTGGCACTTCTACTAAAGCAGAATGTTCTTAACAGCAAACCCATTCATACTGTGCAGATTCACTTTTACAGGAATTGTTTGCATTGTCTCTTGGATAAATGCACTAATAATACATTGGGTATGTGCCTACATTGTACAATACAGCGTGGATGGTGTCAAAGCATTGGAGAAGGATTTGTGATTGTTCTCTACAGGATTTTAATTTGCAAAGTATTGATATTAAGCTTCTGTGTACCTGTAGAGGTGACACTGATTTAACAATACTCACTGAGGCAAGATCATTCCAACCCTTCTAGACAGTGGTGCACTTTAAACCACTTGGGAGGTTCCTTCTCTTTTCCCTTCCTTTGGAAAATCCTTTGCAGTAGATTTCACTGAGTCTTCCATCTAATAAATTATTTTGCTTTCGTTCCGTTGTCTTCTGAAATGCTGCATACAGTACCTTAACTCATCAGCTGCATTCCTGCTGCTCAGAACCAGACATACTAAAAAAAAATATTTAAAAATCCACCTCCTGATTCCCAATTTAATACTCAGAAGACTTGCTGGATTTCTCAAGGGTAACAATACGTCTGGCACCTAAAATTGCATAGGAACTCTTATGATGGCTCTCCCTCTGAAATCTGGAAAGATACTTGGGGTATGACTTGAGAGTTAGCCAGTGAAAACTGCCTGGAATAGTCAAGTGTTAGAGATAGTGAGATTTCACCAGGGAGTGTTTGTACAGGCCATGAGGGAAGTGAGGCAGTGCCCATAGCAGCACAGCTTGCTTTTCTTTCACAGGCCTATTTAGAACAGGGAATATTTTTAGCTGATATAATTGTACTAATGCATAATCATCATAACTTGCAAAGAGGAAGATTGCATATGTATTCCCAGAATGGTTTAGGACAACAAACCAACCAAAAAATAAACCCATCTTCTCATCAGGTCCAGTTCAGTGAAATGTATAAGCTGCAAAATTTTCACATTCTCTAGTCTTCTAAAATGACAGATTGTTCATGGTCCTTAGCTCAGCAGAGTGAGTGTGCTGTGCTGCAATGTTCTGTTTCTGGCATTGGTTAGCACCAGCTTTACAATAAAGTAGGAAAGATTTCAAATTTATAATTTTCATTATTTGCCAGGAGAGGAGTTTTTCTTTCTCCTAATCACTCCTGGCTCATTTTTGAGATACCTTAAAGCACATCCATTATTTATAATTTTTATAGTTATTAGAATTTCTGTTTGCTATGTTAATGTCTAGTTTTGACAGCTTTTAGGCCCTCCAGCAGCATACTTTAGTGAGTTTTGTGGCTTAATTGTATGGTGTTTAAGAAGTAATAATCCTTTTATCAGTTTTTGGATGTATTGGCTTGATTCCATTATAATCTGTCTGCTTAAGTGGTTTTGTGCCAATCATCTTCTATATGAAATACTTATCATATTCAGAAATATCCACTGCAGCTGAACACTAAGTACAGTTGATCGAGTTGGAAGAGCATCTGAATGCCCTATAGCTGCATTGCATTACTCCTTAAAAAATATGTATTATTGGTGAACTCAGAAGCATGATGGGAAATTACTATTACTGAAATGCTTCACATGATCATACCAAACTAATTTCTATTATTTTTTTTTCAGTGCAGAAGATGCAGTGTCATGGTTTGTATGCAAAGAAAGAGTAGGAATACACCACAGAACATTTATATACATTTATCTGCTTGTAGCAAAGGGCTTTTATTGGCTGCAAAGAGCTGCTCCTTGCTGTTTGCCTTACTCTTCCATGGGCAGAAGCACAGAATGGCTTCTTACAATTTAAGGTAATATTCAGGCATAATAGTTATCAGTGGTTGCCATTAATATGATTACTATTAATGAAAAAAAGTGAACATTAATTCTCTGTTAAATTCCTGTGAGTACCACATTTTCTGATATTTAGGAATCAAAGATCCACTTGAGTGAGGAAAAGGATGAGGAAAAGCTACTTTGCCTTTCAGTCCTTAGGAGGAAGCAAAAACACAGGGAAATCAGGCAAATAGTTATAAATCCAGGTTAACCTTTGGAAGGCAGTGAAGTCCTTCTGTTTTCCCTTGTTACCCATTTGAAAAGTTAAAAACTTTTTTTAATTAAAAAAAGGTGATTATTTGTATGTATGAGCACATTATTACAAACTTGTATTTTTAAATAGGTTCAAAAATGTTAAACCATTAGATTACAGGAAGCAGCATTTCCATTGCTTGATCTATTGTTCCCTTTATTAAATCCAGCCTACTTAGTGTATGTTAAAATTGTTTTGCATTTCTGTAGATTAATTTTATATTGTCATTCTTATTCCCTAATCCACTTAAAGCAAGTGCAGCTGCACAAGAGCAGCTGTATTTTTTTCCCAATTTTGGTGAAATCTCTTTTGTTTTTAAAGAAATTGCATAAAGGAGACATTTTGGGAAGAGAGATGGGAGAAGAGAAGCAAAGCCACTACCAGAACACGACGTAAATCAGGACAAACACTGGAAGACTTGGGTGTTTAAAAAAAGATGGTTGGATCTGACTCTGACAGTAGCTTCTGTTAACCAGGATTTTATATCATACAGAAAAACTGGTCCAGAGGAGGGCCACAGAAGTGATCAGAGGGCAATGGTTTTAAACTAAAAGAGGGCCAATTCAGGCTAGGTATAAGAAAGAATTTCTTTACAATGTGGTGTCAAACAGTGGCACAGGTTGCCCGGAGAGGTGGTGGATGCCCCAAACACTTAAGGTCAGGTTGGACAAGGCCCTGAGCAGCCAGATTTAGTTGGATGGCCTTGCTCATTGCAGGGGGGTAGGGCTAGATAAGCTTTAAAGGTCTCTTTCAACCCAAAGTATTCTATGATTCTGTGAAAATGTTAAATGTGTTCTGATTGGATTGAAAAGAATTAGTTCTCTGAGGCAATACAAGCCATTTCAGCACCCTAGAATTATTTCCTTTTAGCCAGCTTCACAGGTTTAATGAACAGGAAATTGATATTCATTAACAAAAGGTAAAAAATGCTTCAGAGATGTACTTGAATAGCATGGTCCCATTTCCCTGTATCCTCTTTTGTGAAATTTTGAGTAAGAATGGAAGGTCTGAAAAGAAAAAAATTCTGAAAACCTAGTTCTTTTGCAAATTTCTGAGCTTGTTTGGCTTTGCAGCCTTACATGGAGTTATGGGAATTGCTGTATTCTGGTTGAGGAGTGATCTCAAGAAGGGTTGCAAGGTGAATGTGAGGGTATGGGGGAGTTCAGCAGTATGTGTGTAACATACCTGTAAGCAGAAGAATCTCCAACTGGAGTGATTTCTTTCCTTAGTAAAAAGGAAGTGGGTTTGCCTCTGTTTTTTTCTGGTCATTTGTTTAAGTTTAGGGTATTTGTTTGCTTTGAGTTTTGCTGAGTGTTGTTTGTTGCTGGTGGTGGTTTATTTTCTTTAAGTGGAAACAGTATAAATAAGCATAATTTCATCCTAGGTGGTTATCTTGGTTAACATAAATGATTTTCTGAAATGATACTGATTTTGCAAGGCTTTCAGGCTTAGCATTTACATGCTGTGTGTCTGAAGCAGAAGTCCCACATGCAGTGAATCCGAGTTAACTCCTGTGCCCACAGACACATTTGTTTCATGTGTGAATAGACTGAGATGATATTGGCTTGAATTTACAAAAGTTTATACTGGGTAAGTTCTACAGGTAATTTCTAGGTTAAGTGTTCTTCAGATACTGTGAGAGCTGAGCCTCCTGGGATTGAAGTATTGAAGAGACATAAACCCTACTCTTGAGCTAACCAAAAGCTTTAATTCCTTCTATAAACTCCTAGTATTGTGTTTTTAGCAATGGAACTCTGTTTAGGCCCTAAGAAGACACGAACGGGCATAACCACTGAGTTAAGGTCAGTTTTATTGGGGATTAATTTCTCTCAGTATTTTATCCATATTGTATACTTTATTGACTCATTTATTGAATGAAGCAGCTCTCAGAGATTTAGCTGAGAGCACAGCTATAGGGTGCTGGCTTCATGTCCTGATAGTTCATCTGGTTCCATTAGTAAACAACAGGTTTGTCGTGTTTGTTTCCTAAATAACTGGTGGAAAAAGTTATGAAAAGAGGAGTCAGTCATTTCAGTTTAAAGCTTGCTCTGATTAAAGGAGACAATTTGGTTTGTCCACCTTTGCAGGTCAGGAGCTGCACTAGAAAACCTCAGCACAATCTCAGATTCTTATTCCTGTAAGGGATTAAAGTACCTAGGGAAGTCAAAACATATCCAAATAATGTTTCAAAAGTATTCCTGTCAATTGGTATTTCTATCTTCAGTTTGCTTGGTGAAAGCTTTCTGGAGTTCTCTACGCTTGTCCTTCTCTTCCTTGGCTCTGATTTTCTTAAGTAATAAATACATTCTTAGTCAGCTCCCCATTCATCTTGCTCTCAGCAACCATATGGTAAATATACTCACATTATGTTCTTCACTAAACAGATATAGAACCATGATAGCAGTGTAACAAACAGAAAAAGTACAAGGATGAGGATGTGTCAGCAGGAGAACACTCTAGAAGATGAGTCCAAACACACACAGTTTATGGATTAATTGAAATTAGAACTTGGATACTTTCAGCCAAGAGCCTTAAATCAAATTATTAAAGCACTAAGTAAATTACAAAAACAGTTAAACCAAATTAATTTTGAGCAGTAAGAGTGTCTGATCAAAAATACTGCACAGTTTGAGTGATCATTTAAAAAGATAATTAAGATAACTTTTCCTGTGTATACCCATAGAAACAACAGAGTACTTAACCAAAGCAGTTTACCTCATACATATAAATAAGGACTAAAGCTGTCTGCCTTAAAATGGAGCAAAGCAATAACGGTATTCAGTGAATCTTTATAAAACTCTCATCCTTTTTCAGTGCTCTAGGCTGTGTTTCTCAGTTTCACTTTTCATTAAGGTGGGTAGCAGCAGGTGTCGTCACAGCAGCTGACGGGCTGAGGAAGAACTTGTACAAAGCCACATTGTATTATGGAAGGATACCCCTTCCCCCCTGCCTGGAACCAACCAACATTATACTTGCCCTGTTTAACATACAACTGCATCTCGAGATGATGCATTGCCAAGATGGTCACTCACAGAAAAGGTTCTTTCTTTAAGAAGAGTACACGTGAAAGAGACTGACAATTGCTTTGCTCTTTGTGAGCAGGCGGGGAAAGGAAAGGGGTCAGGAACAGTTACACTCCAACTTCATTGACTGGAGTGAACTCTGGGTGCAGAGTTCTAACAGTTTTCTCTGTATTGTGTTCGCAAAAGCTGCAAAGCCATAGAAGCTGAGTTTTGGAAGACAGATTTTATCTGTAACAAGCTTTATCCTGCCCAAGTTGTATCATAAACTGCTACAGAAACATTAGAAAGAATACAAGCAAAACCCCAACACACCTGTGCAGGTATTTTACCTTCTAGCAGCTACATTTTGGATACTTCAGAGGTCCTTTCTCTCTTATTATCAAAGTTTCCTAGACCCTTTAAACATTTGAGTGTAATCTTATCTAGTTCAGTGCCAGTGGAACAGGAAATTTAACTTTATAATTGCTGTAGGTGTCGCTTCTCAAAGGAAATAAGAACAAAAACCCTTTTAAAAGAAATTGTAATCAATATTCACATCAGTGACTGCCCAGATCTGCAGAAATTCTGGATAAGACACAGCATTTGGAGCACTGATAATTTATGTTGCTGATACATTCATTAGTGACTTCCTCCACTCTGATAGTGGTCTCTTTCCACAAATCTTTGAAGGACAGGAGGGTTTCACAAGTTGCAAGTCTGTATCAAGACCAAGAATATTGCAACAGAAAACACATCCTAGTTGGTATGGAAAAATTTGCTCAGTCAATTATTGTTCCTTTATTCCAACCACTATTTCATTGATTCACATGGTTAAGGCAGAAAGAATCTAAAAGAAGTCTTCAGACTTCTTTAAGAAAATGCAGAATATCACCATGGTATTTATGTTTACAGATATGAAAATCTCTGTAAATATTACTGAGAAACATTAATTGGTTTGGGGGGGTTTATCCAACTAGCAACAAAAAAAAAAGGAAAAAAAAATCAACAAAACACTTAACTATTTATACTCTAGGCCAACAAAGCCTCAGAATCAGTGACCCTTAGGATTCAAAACAGGGATTTGCAGCTTGAAACTTTACTGGAAAGTAAACAGACAAAACTGGTGTCAGGAGCTTTACTTCTCGGCTTGCTGGGCCTGATCTTAAAAGAGTTGGCACTGATGTTTTAAACCATTTAATCTTTTACAAGATGCAAAATTGTAACTTCTGTTGTTCCCTCTATAACCTGCTGCCGCTGAGCTTTTGAATGGAAATCACTACTGATGCAGCTGGGCTGCCTGGAGAAAAAGAACTGAAAACACTCTTGGCCCTTTTGGTGTCAGTCAGTGATCTGGCCTCACATGATGTCAGCTCCTCTATGTGGTATCACAACCTGTTACAGATAATAGCTTGAATTGCCTGTAATCTAAAAAATGATGGTCAGATTATTGTAACAGCAATTCTTGCTTTTAGGGTGTGTTTTCTGAGAAGGAGAATTCAGAGGACAACATCTTGCCTCACATGACAACAAACACATAGAGTAGGATAGATATTTCCTGCTTACAGTGAAAGAGTACAACACATGCTTTATGTCAATTTTAAGAATGATTACTTAGAAAAGTAGACAAATTTGTAGATAAGACTATACAAAATACTCTTGCACCAAAATGTCTTTTTTTGTTGTTACTGAGTTGCAGGATTTATGCAGGCTTTATTGTTACTAATTTTTGAAAGGAATTTTAGAAATAGTCAGTGAAAGCAAGGTTTGTAGTTTGGGTGATAAAAAAGGAACAGGATAAGACTACCTAAAACAGTACACACCAGACTGATGTCTAATTGAACAAGGAGTGGCATTACTGCCTTGCTTGCAATACTATGAGAATTTATGGTACATTTAGCTTGATAACCTTTGCTATTAGGCCAGAACAAAACCTGTTTCATGTTATATATATCTTATTTATGTTTTATTATGAAATTTATTTGGTAAGACAGTTTCTTGGCTATTTGCTGGTTATAATTTAGATAAAAAGACAGAAAAGAGCAGTCACACTTCATACAGAATATATAAATACATAGCAGAGCATCTCATTTTCTCATTCTTCACACTGGGCTATCCATAAGCAACCAGGATTGCTGGTTCTTGGTTGGGAACATGAAGTATTTTGGTTTATACATTCATAAATACCAGTTCCTTTCAATTCATCTTATACATTGGTTATGATCTTTGCTATGTAATTGACAGCAGATCTTTTAATATTGTTTGAGACATGGAAATACAAAATGGGGTGGATGGTGTACTATTTTCACAATGTATTAAGAGTACAAACTTAGTATTTTGCTTTTCTTGTAACTTGTCAAAAGAGATCAAAATTTTAAAAAAATTGGGGGAAGAGCAGAGTTCAAATTACAGCATATAAAATTGAAATTAATTACTCAAGCTATTATTTCTTATGACATAGGGGGAAAAAAAGCAAAAGCTGGATTCTGTACTTGGGATCTCAGAAAGATGCAAAGGTGACCACACAGCCCCAAACAAGAAAATTAATTATGTCCACCTTTGAGGCTTCTGTCCAATTTACTCCTTTTCAGAAACTGTCTGAAATCAGTGTTTATAGCACAGACTGTATACAAAACTTGTGAGAATCAATGAGACATCAGAGAAAGTTCTGTCTCCTGACTCCATCTACAGTTTTTCCCCATGAAATTACGATTTTTTTCTGTTGACCACATGGACTTCTCATAGTGCCAGATTATTCTGGGATATATATCCATTTGGGAAAGCATAGGATCAAGGCTTTTCATGTCAGACTGTCTATTCTTTATTGACAGATCTTGGTAAATAGCAAGTGCCTTCTAAGGCACTTAATACTATTGTTTCTTAGCTTTTTAAACATGTAGATGGTGGTCACATAGGTCATTACATTATTAGAAATCTATTATTATTATTATTATTATTATTATTATACAGAGAATACCTTAATGAAACTACCAAATAATTTGCATCTCAGTAAATTAGCTCTTGTTGAATAACTTACCATGATTCACACATCAAAGTCTTCACTTATGTGTCCTTAATTTTAGTCTGCTTTGCTTTTCTAGATATTTGTGTATTATTCTATCATTATATTGTCTGACCAACATAGAAAAACATTAATGTAAATTCCTGTCTTAACACAACTTTCATGTAGTAAATATAATTTATGTTCCATTTAGGGGCGTTTCACAGTGCTGTAACAAGGACAAAGGAGACACAGTACAAGACCAAATTAAGATGTTGTTAATTAGTCTGTGTGATAGTTCTTTGCAACTAGGAAAGGAAGATTAAGAAATAAAGTCATTGTCTTCATAGAAAAGTGAGTACTTTTTAAGTACCAAGTTATGGACCATTCTGTAAAAATGTATGTTATAGACAGTGAAAGAATATTTTCATGCCAAAATGAAAAGTTGTATCTGATATCTCAAGAGTGCCTCTGAACTGAATTGGGGAAAGTTTGAGAAGCAGGGTATTTATGACTAAATGGAAGACACGCTGCTTCTGATCCTGAAACTATTTTTGTGAAGTACTTCATTATGGAATGTGATTATACCTTTGGATTTTACTAAGATTCTCTTTGTTCAAAGTAGTTTTACCCATATTCAGAGTGGGGAAAGCTGCTTTTCTTTTCTGCCTGGTAAGAATGTTTCTACCAGGAGTGAGCCAGGTTTGGTACTGGGCTCAGATTGAGGTGAGATTTTCCTTTATGTTTACTTCCTTGCATAGGCAAACCCCGAGTGAGCCTGCGTCACACAGGAAGTCTTGGGAGTTACTCCAGATTTATGCTAATGTAACAGGACACAAGAGCAAATGTATGACTTTCTGTCCCAAGCAGATGGAATACTGTTAAGTGACAACTCCAGCAGGAACAGATTTGGGAAGTACTGTTTTAAAAGCCTGTTAAAGGAGAATGTTTTAAAGAAAGGTTAGAAATAGAAGAAAGAGGAATCATGTTCTTTCTTCAGGTTTAAATAATGCCTGAGTAGTGCATTACAAGTCCACACTGCTTATAATTTTGGAAGACTATCTAGTGGCCTCTGTTTTCTTAGGTCTATTGTCAACTAATCTATTTCAATTTAGGCTATGAGGGGGAAAGACCAATGCTAGTACTGATCCAAGATGTGGGTACTCCTGGTTTGTCCTGGACCTGTGGTAGGCTGTCTATCCTTGGCTTGTGATCTTCCTGTTCTGCTGCTGAAGTACTGAAAGAAAAACATTTGTAATACTGAAAGAGCTGAGAAAGACCTTATAAATGTGCTAAAAGACATCAGGGCAGTTTTAAAGCTCTTTGTAGAATAGAAAACCACAAATGTGAACTTTTACATCTCCACCAATGTAGTAAATGTCATCAAACTTTCCATCAGTACCATGCTGTGTTTTCCAAGAAGAAAATGCCATCATGTTCATCCTGTTCAGTATTTAAAAATATTTCTCTCACTGTCTCCTGCCTCAAAACACTATTGAGACTGGATGAAGTTAAACACAGCAATTCAAAAGTCAGATTCATTAACCAAGATGGAATTGGACTTCTAAAAGAAGAATGATGAAAAGTACTGACAGAGTGAACAGACTGAGGATTTCTTTAATTAAGATATTGCAGTTTCTTGGTATCACATATTTTTTGGATAAATTTCACTGAATAGAATTTATTTTTTCTGGCCCTTCTTCCTTTCTTCAACACCTTTATGCTCCTTTTTTTATGATGCATGTGATATATTAAATAATTCTACTCTGTTTTCTAATCAGTATTTCTTAGCTTCCAGGAGTCAGATCTTATTGCTAGGCAACTAAATGAGAAATCTCGGTCTCTGTATGAAGCAGTTTGCTGTATCCATGCTGACCTTGTGCTTATCTATTGTCCTGGGGTGACTTTATGATGTCTGTCTCCCCAATCATGTGTTCTGTTTATGTTACATATTAAGTTCTGCACCTTTAAGACTGGTTCTGAGGGCGAAGAAGAGAAAGAAGAAGCCGCAGTTTGTTTTCAGAAACAGCTCTCACTCCCCCACATCTGGCTCCGGACTGTGCTGTCTGCAGCACGGACAGACAGCGGGACAGAGCTCTCCTTTGCTTTTAGTTAGTTTTAGCTAACTAGGGCAGGGAAGTTCCCTGGACTGTGGTTTTCCTTTTTTTTTCCTTGGATCTGTTCAAACCTGCTCTGGACTGGAAACCCAGCACACCCCAGGAGCTCACGCCTGTGGCCCACCGGGTCCTGGGCCTCGGCACATTCCGGTGCCAGAGAGACTGAGAGGGGACTGAGTCAGTGGAGCTGCACCTCGCAGCAAGGACTTTTCTGGATTTGCCATTTCTTTGAACAGCAAGAGGTTTCATTGTTTAATATTATTACATTTTCATGCTTGTGGATATTTTGCTTGTTAAATAAACAGTTTTTTCCACTTTCCTTCAAGGAAATATTTTTTCCCGAACCAGCTGGGGGAGGGGCAGCCTGAATCTGTTTTTTTTTCCTGGAGAGACCTCAATTTGGAGGTTTCCTCTCAAATTTGTCCTAAACCAGGACATCTATACATGCCTCTATAAAACTACCTAAGTACAGCTGTAAATGTCAAATGTAAACATACTGTGTATCTTACCCATATGGAATTTGTCTTGAAACTGAGTTGTTAATAGTTAAAACAGCTTGGAAAAAGGCACAGGTTTCCCCCCCCCCCTTTTTAGACATGTTTCCCTCACATGTACCTATCTTTAAGAGTAGCCTTAGTACTGAAAATTACTTCTTTCTTTTAGACTAAAAAAATTGGGATTTATGTATTAATCACTGCAATTTTTTTTACATCAGGATAGTTCTTTAATTAATGCTTCTGTGAGATTTATTATTACTGTGATTCTCTGTTTGCAAGTTTTCCAAAGGAATTATGAGATAGAGGACTTAGTGTGAAAACCAACAGCAGGGCTTTAGCAGATTGTAGTGACAGCAGTCTTTCTGCAAGTTTTTACAAAGCTTATACATTTAATAATTTATTGAGCTCTTATTTGCCATCTTGATGCTTGATTGCATTTCCAGTGTCATCCAATGTATTTTGGTGATCTAATAATAATATATCCTCTGTAACATCATTGTCTTATTAGTAAGGATTTGTTCTTTCTTCAGTGTTATTTTTGTTGTTAGAGTATCACTGTTCTGCCATGGGGAAAAGGGCATCTGCTATCACACATTGGCATGACCTTTTTTTTTTTTCCATTTTAGATTGTGTTTTAACCAGTTCATGACATGCTTTTAACATATGTGTGGTGTGGGAGTCTGAAGAGTGAGAAGAGGCATGTGGAGGTCACCTAGTTCACAGTCCTGCTCCAGGCATGGTTAATCTCTGAGGTTCAGAGCCTTGTTGTATTCTTTCTCTCTCCTATGCTGAGCACCAAGACTGGACACAGAGTTCCTGACAAAGTGCTGGGCAAAGAGCAGCTAAGAGGTGACTCTTACAGGTGTTGCTTATACGTGCTGCTGTCACCACCCCTTAGATGGTGGTTTGGCTGGCTGAATTACAGCTTTCCAATAAAAGCCTTGACGGGAGCAGGCCCCTTCCAACACCCATTTTCAATGCATTTTAAATTTCTCTTTAAACCAGCTTCTGATCCTTCACTGAGGATCTGCAAAAATACATTTTCATATAGATACACCTAGAGCTGGTTAGTATAAATAAAGGAGCTGAACTGATCAATTTTTCTGTTCTAATTTTGGTTCTGCTGTGATTAAGGATGTTCTGCTGTCCTTCCTGTTCAGATCAGAAATAGATTGGTAACTGACTCATGTTAGAAAATACTGCATTTAAAAATAGAAATGATCGCATGCTGTGGGTGATCCCATGGAGTGGGGCATCAGGTGAAGGGAGGGTTTAAACTCTCTTTTCTGCTTTGCTGTCATAGCACTGCTATTATTTATGGTTCCCACGTGGCACCACTGCTTTTCTCACCTCGTCAGCCTCACTTGCTGTATTTAGGGACTGAGGCAATCTGGCAAGTACAGTTGAGGGAATGGAGGAAAGCTGTAGCTCTGCCCCATAGTTTGTGTTTCAGTGGTGCCAAGGATGTAGGAGCTGGGAAGGCAGAGGCTGAATCCCTGCTGAAGTATGGATGGATGCAGGTGTTTGTGCACAAACACCTTTCAACACAAGTTGAGAGACTTGTTTCCTGTTCCTGAGTGAGGGCCCAGCAGGCACTGGGCATACTGGTGGCACTGGTCACTCAGGCTGGCTCATGTGGCAGCCTGTGCTCAGCTTATATCAGGTGCACAAAAAGGCAGACTATGTAGCAGAGGACACAGAATAAGTTTCTCCTTCCACTCCTAAGGAGGAAATGGTATCTCAGATTCAGCAATGAGCCTCTCTTTTAACTGCAGTAGGTGACAGGCAGTGCTGGTTGCACTAATGTATGTCTCTGATGCAAAACAACCAAACTGCACAGGAGTATTCCCTGTAAGCCACCAAACAGCTTTCAGGTTAAAGAGGAGCTTCTATATCCTCCCATTAGGAATCCACTAAGATGTCCAATATCCATAAAAATGAAGTTATTATGTTTGGTATTGTTTGCTTAGTTATAACTTTTAGTTTAAGTCCCAAGTTGAAGTCACAGAATCATTATGATTGGAAAAGACCATAAGATCCAAAAGATCCCCAAGTCCCAGCACCACCACAATGCCACTAAATTACTAAACCATGTCCTCAGTGCTACATCTGACCAAGCTGTATGTACTATAAATATTATTCCTAATATAATGTCTTTTACACTACTTACTTTCTTTTACATATTTTAGCCAGTCTTTTTGTTTCCTTATGAGATTTTTGTTGCAAAGTATTTAATTCTTTAAGATGTTAGAAATGGAAGCATGTAAATGGTAATTATTAAATAATTAGACATAGAACCTGCAATGTTAATATTTTTATCTCTTATTCCTTTAAGAAAATCCTACATTTTTGTGAAGTTAGCTTGTTTTCACTTTAAAAAAACGCTGTAGATGTTGATTTCTTACAGGATGATTTTCTTAACATACATCACTAAATCTTTTGATTGTAAAAACTTGTATCTGTCTGGTCAGCGAATTGGAATAGATGATCATTGTGGGTCCCTTCCAACTGAACTATTCTATTCAGTACATTATTTTTCTTTTTTTGGACAGAAAAATCAGTGTTATTTTCAAAAATCAGTTCAGTCTTCTAATAGAGTTGGCTCAGCCACCCTCTTCAGCCTTTCTACAATAGTGCTTCAAAAACAGCAAAACCTATCTCAGTTATGAGTTCGTATCTAGACTAAATAAATGCACTTTATTATATTCCTAGTTCTCTCTCCCTAATTTAGCTGTGATTTCCAAATTTGCTTTTAAGTGCTTCAGTGGAGAGATGAAGTTGCTTGCCACAAAACAGGCTGAAATAAAAACACAGGCTTTCAACCTTCAGGGAAAAGGTGTTGGATTCGCAGGATAAGCGTGATAGCTGATTCTAGACATGATAAAGGGAGCTGTATAGCCCACACATTCAGTACATTTGTCTTTGTGCATGCAGATAACGTGCTGTGGTTGCTACAACTTCGACTTTCCATCCTTAACTTTCTGACATAGGTGAATCTAACTTGCTCCATTCCTCCCAAGCAAACAAAATGATATATTTTTAAAATTATTTAATCAAAGGAAGTTTTATTAAGAGGAAAGCTGAGATGCAAAAAGGAAATACATCCTGCCGTGCAAAATTAGGCTCCAGCCTGCCTACCACCTTGAGCTAATATTGTCCATGTCTCCATTTGCAAGCGGTGCTGTGCAGTTGGAGCCAGTTTGCCTTTGGTGCCAAGAAACTGATGTCCACACTGCATGTGAGTGGGTGGAAAGGAGGGAATGTGCTTTGAACTAACTCCAGTTTGCTCCTGTGAACTGGAAGTCCAGTAATAGCTGGGGCACAGGAGATGCTCTGCAGTCTGTAGAGTGCATCTTTCAGCTTTGTGTCTATTGGCTGTACTCTCTGATCTGGGCTGGGTGAAACAACGTAAGGTGAGAGGGAATGAACAGGAGATTCCCTTCAAAATCATATTCCTGGTGTGAACTTACAAACTCATAAAGATGTCTCCATTGATTGGATGGTTTGAAAAGTAAACATATCCTGTCAGACTGTAGGGAATTAGTACCTTCTGCCCTTTGAAAATAAATTCTCTCTATATTCACTGACACTTGATGTGGCAGGTTCAGTTGAAACCGGGCGGAAACACCAATTACGTGTAGTGGTTTTAAAATTGCCAATTTGAAATTTCCCGGCCAACGCACCAAAGAATGTTGTGGATTTAGAGCTAGCCAAAACCCACTAGCCCACCCATGTTCTGTTGTGAGATATGATTTTAGAGGAAAGGAAAACGCAGGCTTAAACTTAAGACTATAAGGAAAATTTATTAACAAAACAAACTAAAAAGAAAATGAAAAGGAAAAAGTCCAAATGAAACTTCCAGAACACTTCTCTCTCTTACTTACTTATTTTCTTTCTCACCTGACAACATAACACGAAATCTGGGATTTTTAAAATCAGTTATCACTTCTACAATAATCTTTCTCTAGTTCACATAGGGCAAGGTGTCTTCTTTTTCAACACTCTGGAGATATGTCCACAAGAACACTTCTTTGTGGCTTGCATCTTCACAAAACAGCAGCTGCC
>VWYI01005069.1:19843-32496 GCA_013399455.1 Anthoscopus minutus
CTCAGGCCGGGCCTCCCCCCACTCACAGCTCTGTCACCTTCAGCTGCCGGAAATCCAAGAGAGCGAGTTCAGAGTTTCCTGGGCTTCACAATGGTGTTCACGGGGGTGGAACTCAACGCTGAATGGCTTATAAAGCTGTCAGTTCTCAGAACTGGACCGTCACTGGGTCTCTTTGAAACTCCCAAGAGTCTCTCTCAAGAGAACCATTTCCGGGGATGTTTCACTTCTTTCTTTTCCAATACCAACCAAGGTCAAACCAGCGCACTTGAAAAAAAATTCCAGTATTTATTCTCTATGCTAGGGTGAGAGAGGGAAACATGGTAGAATACAAAGGTGTTTACAAGGAAAGCTACTTGTCTGGTTAATAACAAAGGACTCACCTGGTAAGTGATGACATTCTGTTTCATAACTTACATAGAGGGTACATGGACAGAAAGGTGTCTTCCATATATGTGATTTTACTATTTCAAAGCCTTCACTATTTACCTTTTTCTAAAGCTGCACCTAAGACAGCTTTCCCTGATTTCAAATATTTTTATTCTTCATAAAATGAAAACTGATAAATTGAAGGCCTTGCATGAAATCCAGTACACCACTTAATTCCATAGCATTAGGTGAAGACAATGCTATTGGTATCTTTATTCTTTTGAGTCAGTACGGTAAAATAATGCAGCAATGAATACAGAGAAGTATGATAGTCCTGTAATAATGGTGAAACTGAAGAAGGTTATATAATTCAAATACTTGTGAAAGTAGTAGAATTATGGATTTCTTGCCAAGGCTTGTCTTCTGAGACTGATTGTTTACAGGAGTTGTAGCACAGAAGCCCATGAGGAAAGATGAGATGAGGAGGCTGATTCTGCTGCCTCATTCAGATGAAGCAGGACTTGCTCTGAGCAATGAATGCATTCATTTTCATGAAGTAGTCTAAAAATGGACTACAAAGCAGGATGGAATCCAACCCTACATCTTAGTATTCAAATTCTGTTTAAACAACTGTCTGCACAATGCTGTTTTGCACTTGTGTTTGGTATGGCTCACAGTGGAAACCAGTAACACCAGTATGTACCACCAAGGTGAGAACACTAAGCCAGAGGCCATGGCACTTTTTACACAGACTTTACTTAAAACAGGTAAGTAGTCAAGTGAACAGAGGTAATGAGCCATGTAGAAATTTGTACCAGAGCTTTTACAAGCCTTAGCATGAGAGCTGCAGCATTTATGTAGCCTTACACGTGAATATTTTTGGCCTTTTGTAAAGGAAGTCAATCCATAACTGAAAAGCTGTCTTTAAAAAAATACATGTAAAATAAGCATTCTTTTAACCCAAACTCTCTCTCCCTTTCTGAACCACTTTATATTGTTGTTCCACAGGTGATACTTTTTTCAGCACTACATCAGCATGTGTGGTGGTCACTGGCAGTTTTGCCAGAGTACAGTGTAAAGCAGGTTTTGGCAAACTGGGATTGCAAATTATAAAAGGCTGGGAGCAGAGTTGGCATGGGGTTAGGAGCCATAACATTGAGAAAGTTGGCTAAGAGGTCCAGTATGTTTCTCAGAACTCTGGCAGAAGCCCTGGAGCTGGGAAGTCCTTTCTTCATACTGCTGATTTTAAGATCATGTGGGGAGCAGCATTTCATTTCTTTGAGTTGGAGATATTTTTTTAAATTCTGCTAGATGTCTGTAAGCATCCTCAGCATCTTATTTGGGAAGAAAGAATATAGTGTAGTGTACCATGTTCAAAAACTCTCTGACCCCTGAGTATTTGAGGTTTGATCTTATTGTGAACATCTACTTTTTAATCATATTTAGGGCCTGAGTAATTCTAACCATTGCTTGAACAGTAAATGCTACTGGGTCCCTCAGGGTTTAGCCATTTTTTTTTAAAGGCAACAGCATATGTAAGAATTAATTAATTCCCTGAAGGGTTTTTTGTATTCTCTTCAACTCTCTATTTGATTTTCTGGATCTTTCTGCATGTTCATATGTATTCAGCAGCTGAGCAAGTATGGTTAAAAAAAAAGTCACTGAAAAATACCAAAACTCTATTTCTCTCCTCCAACCTTTAACAAGATACTTGCAACAGAGAGGATCAGGAATTTTAATGCCAGATGATTTGAGACCTAGGAGAACAAATAACTACACAGCATTTTTGCCAGTGTAATCTTCAGTCATTAATATTGATTGAAATGAAGCTTGAAAGTGTTTCTTCTGAAGTCTTTTGAAAAATGGTGGCTGTCAGTAGGCTTTTAAGGCTGAAACATCTATCAGCAGCCTCTAAAGATGGTGAATTAGTTCTGCTGAGGTACATGACACCTGTGAGAACTCCTCAGTGTGTCTGATGGGGAATCAGACAAATTTTGGATACAAATGGAGGAAAAGAATAACAATTCTCTGTGATGTGCCAATTTATGGGCAATGAGTAAGTGCACTATGCAGGTTAAAAGCACCTCTTTTTTGAGAAAGCAGCAAGGAAGAAAGTGTAAAATTATGTACTGAAGTCTGACCCCAAAAATATTCAACTTTACAAAAATTATTCGCCGAAAGGACCTGTAGAACTCAGAGAGAGTTTCCTGGCAAAAAACTCTGAGTGTTTGAGCGTAACTTCTTGAGTTTCATAGGGTTGTGATCTGACTAGTTAGTTCGGTTTTTTTCATTTGAGTTGATATTTGACATCTGTCAAGTTGAAGGTCTTGCACAAGAGTGAAAGTTATTTTACAAAAAATGAGATGTTATAGGAAAAAATTTTTCCAAGAGTATGGTCATGCTTATAAAGTCTTGACAAGAACATTTTCATGAATTTCTATTTTAGAAGGTACCAGTACATATTTAAATAAATGTAAAACTCCCCCAAAACAACAAAAAAACAAGCAAAGAGTAAAGACAAGTAATTTCTGGTAATTCATGCAGATTATTCTTTCTGATATGCTTAATATTTTATGTACAGATAATCTGTGAAGTCCCTTGAAGCAGAACAAAAGCTTTAAAGATACTCTTAAGATCTCATTGATAACGTTCATAAATGTTATCAGTGAGGAAGTAGAAAGCAATTTTTCCTGAACTTTGGCTCAATGAATTATTGTTGACAAAGGGCTCTTCAGGATGAAATGTCACATCTTTTTCTTGTGGCTTGTGATAAGTTGTGCAATCAAAGTGCTAGGGTCACTAGTTTTTTACTAGGAAAGACTTTATTATGTCTACATGCCCAAATATTTTCAGTTCTCCGTAATTCTGATGGCACAATATGTGATGGAAGTAAAGGAAATCAAGGTGATATTTGTGCCTGTTAATACAAACACAGCTGCACCATCTCTTACTAGTCTAAGTAGTCAAAGTGCAAAGTTCAGGTCTGGAAGTAAATATCAACGATGACCAGGGTTAAATGTGTTGTTTAGATTGGGCCCAGGGTTCAGTTTGTTTCCTTCTACATTAAGTTTTCTGTGCTGCCATTGACAATTCCCACTTACATAAAAGCAACTTAAACAGATAATTATTTTGCCTCTACAGCTCAATAAAATAAACTCAAAAACAATTTCCTTTCCACAAATACTTTTATGTCTGTAAGGACTGAATTCCTCCATCAAACTACTAAGCAGGGCTGTGATTTTTTTGTCATCATTTTATCCAACCTTTCTAGGATGGAAAAAGATTTTAATTGTAGATCAGGCGCTAATGAAGATTTTTCAAAGCTTGGATTAATTTATCACAGTACATAAAACAAGTGTAAATTTGACTCATCCTGTGTATAAATAGCTCCTCTAATGTATTAGATTTTTCTCAATTACTCAGATTACTCATATGTTTCCTAGGTTATCAACAGATTTTTTATATAAAGAAGAGGGAAGATTGATTCTGACATTTTCTCAGTTGTGTGCAGTGTCACTTTTGAAATTGTAACAGTGTCCTGTCAGCTACAGATATTGACTCAGGCATGAGATTTTCAGAAGACATGCTTACTTTAGAGGCAAACTTTAGTTTGTCATGTTTCCATCTGTTGGATAAATATCTTTTTGGATAAGTGTAAAACCCCAAATACATGTCATCCCAGATGCTCAAGAAATTTTTCACCTCACTGCTGAAAGGATGAGATGCAAAATCCTTTCAAAACACCTGCCAAGCGAGGCTGCACCATCCTGTCCCAGGCAACTGGAACAGCCACCTGAGGTTTGGAACTTCAACAATTCCAATGTTGAAAACAGCAATCCATGAGACAAATCTTACTGCTGGGGAGTGTATGATTTACCCAGCAGGTGGGAGATGTAAATCAGGAGCTTGGAGGGAGCCAGGAGATACGAGAATGGCAGAGCGTTGTACACTCAAGAGCATGCCCTCTGCAGCCAGGTTCCTGGAAACCTGACCCTGGGTTATTTTGGATACTGGCTGATTAGAACGTTTTTCTTGTTGTCTGAGCACTGAGACTGAAGAAATTTGCATTCCTCCTTTTTGCATTTTATCCTGCTGGCTGTACCAGACAGGACTGATGGAGGCAGGTGAGACTGAAATCCTATTGTGCAAGTTCCCTCACTGGCACACAGAGATTTCTGTTCCTCACAGGAAGTATTTGTTATCTAGACCTTGGGAAGTGTTCCTTCAGGGTTCTAAGAACAGTATGCTCACTTGCAAATACTCTTCTTTTTCCCTTTCCCCTTTCACCAAGATAAAATAATGCTCTGGTGGCACAGTCTCTGTAATCCTTGTGCTGCTTCACTTCAACAGATGTGGAGGGATCTGTTGTTTAAATAGAAGTCTCCTCTGCAACACCAATGTGCTTTCATTGATACTGTTTTTTTCCTTTCTTAAAAGTATTCTACATATTGATGTATTTGCCTAGGAAAAGGCAAAAGCAGTTAAATCAGGAAGTAAGCAAGAATTACAGAAGAATCGCTTAATACTGTTGATTTCTCCACAGCAGGTTTGATGAGAGCAGATAAAGACAATTTTATTATTTTATTCAGTAATGAGTTTTATTTAACATAGCCACCATTAGACTTGGTGATCCTATGTCCCATTTTATATGGTGTGATTTTAACCATGCAGTTAAAAAAATGTTCCCTTTTTCTGTCAGGATAACCTGAAAAGCAGGTTTCTTTTATTTTGTACTTAAGCTTTATTCTAACCAAGGCAGTGAAAAGCTGTGATCTAGCTGTAAGTTGCTCCTGTTATTTTCCCTATACTTTCCCAATCTCTGCCTGCAGAACAGGAATGTGAGACTGGAAGTGACTCATTGGATCATAGAATCCACCCCTCTGCTGCAGCGTTCATAAAATCTTAAAAATTCCCTTTAAAAACATCCAAACTTAGTCTTGAAACTGCTTTGTTATGCACCTCACCTACTCTGAGATATCCTACATTGTTTAAAATATGCTGTTAAAGAACTTGAAAGGTCTCAGCTCTCCTCACTGCTGCTAAGTAAGCTTTTTTCCTCAAGATACACGCATGAAAATATGGTGTATAGGTGTTTCTTTGCAGTTGCTCCTGTCAGAATGCTGCTCTGGTTAGAAACACAATTATTTTGCTCAGACTTCATGGCTAATTGATCTGTGTTTGGAAGTGTCACCCAGCTTGCAGATGTGGTCATGCAGTTTCTTGTGTTGTCAGAACTCTTTTGGGGAGGCTTGTTTCAAGTAAGTCTAGGATTGCTCACCAAGTTGAGTTATGGGAACACACAGACTTATTTTTTCAGTTTATATTACATGAAAAATGTAGGAATAGGGTGGAAGATCCAGGGTTGCTGAATGATACTGTAGTAAGGGAAGAAATGCCTGCATTATCCGAGTGTGAACAGACTGAGACTCATTACAAAAGTTTTGTAAATAAAAATATTTCAGGACATCTCAGTTGTGTGTTCAAAGTCAGCATTACAAAATTCTTCTCATCCATAGGGAGGATTTAAATTTAGAATGCATTGAAAGGTAGTGTTACTGTCTCTATGATAATTTTTCTAAATCAATGAAAAAAAGACTTTAAGAATGCTTTTATGAGCACAGAATATTCTGAGTTGGAAAGGACCCAGAAGGATCATCAAGTCCAACTTTTAGGTGGATGGCCCATACAAGGATCAAGTCCACAATCTTGGTGTTATTAGCACTGTGCTCTGAGCAACTGAGCTCATCTCAGGGCTTTTATGAAAGGAAATAGCATGACCCAAGCCTGTGTCTTCTGGCAGAAACAGGAATGACAAAAATCTCCTTAAAATTTTCTTTTCCAGATTTTTTTTCCCTCAATCACAACTTCTGTTGTCTTCATTCACAACTTCTGTTGTCTTCATTCACAACTTCTGTTGTCTTCAGTGGTAAATTTCTAACTATGTCCACCATTAGCCATGCAATTAAATTGTTCTTTTTCATTTGAGTTCTTACTTCCTGGGCTGATACCATAACATTCTGAATTTATTCCATAATTTAGGACTGGTACTATAACTGAAGCAGATTACTTTATTTTTAAATTTTAAAATTAATGTCTAAGTAGATTCCACCTTCATCTGATATTCTAAGAATTTACAATCAGCCCCTGGCAAGGGAAATCAAATGGATTTTAGATAAATGCAACACAAATTCCAGAAATACCTCTCTAGAACTCTATTTTTTGATTCAAGTGCTAGTAATCATGAAGCTGTTTATGAGAGATTTTACTGATGAAGTAGGATGGAGCTCTTTCATATATTCCTCCGAGTTCCTTATTGATGCTTTCAGGTCACATTTGCACAACGTCCTGCTTTTGGTAGGGCTCTGGCAAAGGCAGTTTGAGCCAAGAGCATACAAGGGGTGAATTTGATACTTTAAGTGGGGCTGTGTGGTTCCAAAATTTTTAAATAGCTGCTTAAGGCTTGGTAACTGAGGAAACCTCCTCTGAGCCCAGTCATTCACCCTCACCTTTGTATTAGAATTGCAGATCGACTTAATAATCATCTCTTGTATCCTAATATCCAATTTTGGACACTGCTTCTGAGTTGACAGTATTGAATTTTTAATTTTTGTCTGCAAGGGGCAGCAACTGTAGAAGGAGGGGTTTCTGTGTGGGAAAGTTTCTGTGTCTGTTCATATATTATTCTGCCACATGATGTCCTCCTAAGCCAGGTTAGAATTATGGAATGCAGCCACTCAAACTGTGTAATTCTTCGGCATTCAGACATGTATTTATATCAAAGGTACCAATCTTGTAGCAAACTATTACTCTAATCAGAAATACCTAATCTGTAATTTGTTTCATTTGCTATATATGAATAGTGAACATTTCTTCTGAGCCTGAACGTTATTAATACAGCCTCATGATCAACTGCATTAAAATCTAAATCTTAAGAAACTTCAGCGTTTTCCATTTGTTCAGCTTAATCATAGTGCTCACTACTTTGTAGAAGCATTTTGTGCTAGTTGTGTATTTTTTGCACTAAGGCACATTTTGAATGTTGCACACATTATGTGACCATTGTAATTAATCTTATGAATAAATTACTTTAAACAAAATGTCTAGTACTTGTATTTACGGTATAGCAGAAATAAAGAATTTTAGGTACAGCATCCTGCTTTTCTTTTGTGTCATGTTACTTATTGCTTTAAATAAATTCCTTTTTCTGTCAAAAATTAGTGTGCATTATAACGCTAATGTAGTGTATTTTTGTGTACCTACAGCAGCACAAATGTTCGTTTTCTGCCAGTTCATTAAGTTAGAAGGGCTTATCTCCCACCCAGACAGAGGAAGATATTGAAACTAAAGAAGCAGCCTTGAGGATTTTGGTCATGGTGATGAGCACCTGGTTCACTGGAGGTCAGTAGTGCACTGGCTTGCCTCAGCTCTCAGTGTAGTGCTTCAGAATATTAACCAAAACAAGGATAGAAAAATAACCCTGCTTTGTTTTCAGCAGAGTCAACAGGTCTGTCTTCTCTCCATACTGTCTCCATGTGTCTGTGCATATTCATATGCATATACAGGTACTGAGCCCATAGAAGCCAGCAGAGATACAAGTGAAACTTCACCCTTTGCTCATCTGAGCTTCTATTATGGTAGGGGTTTACACTGGGCATGAATTATTTATAACAACACAGGTTTGCAAGGTGGCTGGATAGTAGCAGAAATAAAATTTTCCACAACAGGTATCTCAGTTGTTGAAAGTTTACTTGCAGATCTGGCTTTTATTATGTCCACTAAATTAGACACTTAGACTTATCACACACTGCAGGGCTTTCTTCTGGTATGGAATTTAAGTTTAACGTAAACTTCAGTTTAGAATTTTAAAATGGACTCATTATTCAATTTAAAAAGGAGGAAAAGGGTCACATAGCAAATTAATACGGAAATGAAAAGAACTATGTTCTGTGGAATATTCAGTAATTGGTGCATCCCTCTCTCCTGAATCTATCCAGTACTATTTAAAGTAATTATACTAATTATCACAGTATTTAGGTATAGATTACATTCATAAAGAAAAATGAAAATGCTGTTCTAGCATGCCAGTGAAAGCTGCTTTGACAAGTTAATCCAGCATTTATTTAATTAAACAATGGTAACAAAATATTTAATTGCACTTTAAAATTCTATTTCTGTTATCCAAGCAGGTGAAAAATTCTGAACTCAACATATATCAAACAATAAAAATGCCTCAAGCACATCAAATACCAGCCCATTATACAGATTAATGGAAGAAACTGAGCAGCAATGTGCACAGGTTCTAAATATTTAATTCCCTTTCTGCTCTTTGAGTCTGAAGCAAAAGGGAAATATCCCTCTGCTCCCCCAGTCCAGGCCTGTTTGTTTCTGAGGAATGTTAATCAGCTTTCTAGTGCCAGCAGGCTACAATCACCAACTACTAATTAGTTTTAGATAATGATATTGGTAATGAGGCTCTAGTTTCTCAGAGGCACCAGACTGAGCTTGACTCAGGTTTATTTAGTTATTTATTAAGAATGTTATTGTGCAGTGTGAACAGTTTGAGCATGTTTAATGCCAAATATTTGTCTTTCATTTAATAGTCTAAACACACCATTTTAAAACAGGTTTTGCTGATAGAACAGCTGATTTTAAATTAACTTTCTATTTAACAATGACAGTATTTGTCTCCTTGTTGCTCCAATTGTTTGGTTACTCTCTTGGACATGTTTACTACTCAGGGAGTTATCAAATTACCTGAGGTAAGAACACTTAATTGGGGAAGTTTTTAAATTAACTTCCCGTCATATTACCTCCCTAGGAGGTCTGTTCATGGTCTTATGTCAAATGCTGCTCTTTTTTCAAGACATAAAATTCTCTGCTAAGTGTTTCACAGTCAAGGTTATAATTTGTTGGAGCTGCCAACTCTGAGGGATAGAGAAAAAGTCTTCACTTCACTGTTGTCAAGTGTGAGGTTAATTTGTATGTTCCCAAAAGTTAGCCTTAAAATACTTTCCACTATCAAGGCAGAGAAAGAATATTGTTATCCAGGAGATGATAACAAATACTGTGGAACGATTTCGTACCTGGAGCTGTATTAGGGAGGGAGAAATGAGACATTTCAGCATCTACATGAGGATCTCAGTTTGGTACCACCTTTCTATCTGGTAAGTTTACAGTGGAGGATTGTGTTTAATGGGTAAAAATATGAAAAAATGCCATGCTTGTTTCCTTGTAAGGTTGTGCATTGAAAGTAAGACTACAGGAGGCAGAGATGTAACATGTTTCCTGGCATCCTTTCATTGCTTCTGCTAAACATTGCAGGCCTTATTTGACCTTTAATCCCTTAAAAACACCAACCCACTGTCAGAAGATTACGGTGGAAGAATATAGCATATGGAAACATTTTGGATTTTATGCTTTTTGTCTTTTCATGGCTATCTTCTGCTTTCACTTTTTCAGTATTTTAAAGTAAAAGCCTGGATTTTATTGATCTCCCAAAAGATCAGGTATTTAAAGGCATAATTTTTGTCAAAGTTACATGTCTAAATTGCAGTTCTGATAATGCTTGCCAATGCTTTCTGTTGGCATGTGGAGTCCATTTTTGGTTTGTTTTTGTAGTGGAAGGTTCGCCAGTATGATTAAAATGTTCTCAATTTTGACAAATTGAGCAGTGGAAATGAATGGATTTGTTATTCTTTTGAGTAAATGTGTGGAAAGCAGGTTTCAAGGCATACATAAATGTATTTATGCCATCAAGAAAATGCGTGCTATTTCTATGTCCCATTCAATAGAGTATCTGTCTAAGATGAAGAATATTTCAAGTTTTTGTTTTGGCTTCCACCAAAATTTCTATCTACCAATAACAAATGTAAGAATCGTTAATGAGATGCTGTGTTGCTCTGTCATGTGTGATCCTTCTGCTGGGCCCAAGAAGCCTTGAATTATTTTCCTTGCAATAATGCAGCTTCTGCTGAATGTTGTAGAATAGTTTCCCTATTGCTTCTTAATACATTCTTTGGGAAAATGGAAGACATGGATTTCAGCTCCCTCGTTCTGAGGCGAAATCAAGGTTGAGCTTTATATTTCATAAGTAACTGCTAGGGTCTTCTTTGAACAATAGTAACTTCTTTTTCTTAAATTGTGTTTTGCCAATATAAAAAAGTACACTCTGAATGTCTCAGCATTACAATCAGCCCAGCTGAATCATAATGCCGAAATGATTGCTATCCAGCTAGGGATATCATTATATATTAGCTATAATAAAAATACAGGTTATATGTAAGTGAGGACCTGGGTTATTGTAGGTTTTAGGCTAGCTGTGTCCTCTGCTCACCAGTTGTATCTAAAATATGCTTTTCTTGTATTATGATTGTAGAAAACATATTTCTTTTTTTGTTTAATGTAATGGGGAGACAAACCTATTCAAAGGTTATATTTTATAAACTGAAATTGTCTAAAGTAGGTAGAATTTGAGGTTAATGGCATTAGAGTATAATATTTTCTGAGTGACTGTGCTCAGCTGTGGACTTGGATAATTAGGAAGAAAGCTTGAAGCAGGAGCAGATTGCTTCATATCTTTTTATTGAGCATGTTCTCCAAACTTGCTGATCAAACAAGGGATGCATCCCAGCTATGAGATATTGGAATCTGATGAGTAAGATCCTAAGATTGACAGAATAATCTTCTCTCTAGTTTTACCAGGCACTGAAATGAGACTGACAAGTCTGTAATTACCAGGGTCTTCCTTCTCACCCTTCTTGAACTTTTGCCACTTTTCAGTCAGCTGGAACCCCTCAGGACTATCAAGACTTTTCAAAAATAAGGAGAGAGGTGCTGCAATAACATCAGCTAGCTCTTTCAGTACCCTGGGATGAATCCCGTTGGGCCCCATAGGAGATGAGGGTGAAATAGCACAGTTTGGTTGTCCTCCCAATGGTCAGCTGATGTTTTCTTTTCTTCTCAGAAGCAAATAATGCACATTTTCTTTATTTCTGCCACACCAATTTTCTGCTTCCTTTTCTCCTGGAAATATTAAATGATTGCAGCTTACCAAGGTGCCAATAACTGTGAAGTACTTCAGTGAAGAGCTAGTGGTTTATTATTTAGACATGCCATGTTGCTGTGTGTCACACATCACTCACAAGAGGATTATGGTGTGCTTAAATGACAAATGCATCACTCTGTGCCAAACTCCTCAAAACTTGAATTTCTATACTTATTTGGAAGCAATCCCTTAATGATAATGATGATGGGTATTTCAAGTCCTCTGCTACTTTCAATTATCTTCAGCCTGTTTTGATGTGTGAGAAGTGTGGATCATGAACTTGTCAGTCAGGCAAAGGCAATATTGCTTTACAGCCTTCTAATTATTTAAAGAAAAAAAAATTTTGTACACACAATTGTCCAATGAACTTTTGAGGGTAAAGTTATCTTTGACATCTGAGAGGTATGACACAGCAATGTAACAGCACATACTGCTACTTGGAGGAGTTCCACTGACTTTTATCATAAAGAACCTATTTAAGTTGACTCTTAAAATTGCTTTGCTTTCCTGTTAGTTACCTAAAGGTATGAGAGGTTTTTTTTAACTTTCTTTCCCTCGGCCATGTTGACTGGCACCTGTCACCTCCTTATTTCCCATGTGCTTCAGCATGGTTGCCAGGAGTATCTGCTTCATGACCTTAAAATATTTGGGTTCTGCTGTGCCAGTGTACTAACTCATGAAAACTCTATTTTGGTGTCCTTTGTTTCCCAGTCTTGAGGGAATGATTTCCTTTTGGTTTAATTATGTTTTTCTTTTGTGGCAAGAGACTTTACAGTGAAGAAAAGGCTAGCACGTAAAAGCTATTTTACCTCAGTGAGACCCAATACACTGTGAAATTGGCCAATGGATTTAGCAGCGTGTAAGATACCCGGTGAGACATCATGGTTGTTGGGGGTTAGGTGTCCTTTTTTTTTTCTTTGTGTCCTTTTCCTAGCTAGTAGAATTTCTCCCCATTTAGCTGAGAGAAAGCCTTGATGGTTGGTACATCTTCGGTGCTTAAAAAAGACAAAGAATCGGCTGGGCCCGGGGGGCAGCTGGGGAGGGGAGCGGGGTTTTTGGGTCCTTTGGCGGGAGAGCGGGACAGACACTCTTGGAGCTGTTTCTGCTGGGAGAGGAGGGTTTTTGCCATCATCCAGATGGAGCTTCTTCTTCTTCTTTCTTCTTCTTCTTTCTTCTTCTTCTTCTTTCTTCTTTCTTCTTCTTCTTCTTTTTTCTTCTTCTTTCTTTCTTCTTTCTTCTTTCT
>VWYI01005069.1:32769-48552 GCA_013399455.1 Anthoscopus minutus
CTCCTTCTTCTTCTCCTTCTTCTTCTCCTTCTTCTTCTCCTTCTTCTTCTTCTTCTCCTTCTCCTTCTTCTCCTTCTTCTCCTTCTCCTCCTCCTCCTCCTCCTCCTCACCCACTGTCCTGCCGGATGTGCTGCAGCCCCAGCTGCCACCACGGAGCTGCTGATCCATCTCATCCACCAGCCTGGCACTTTCTGCGTGCCAGTTGAGGGGTTTGTGAGGCACCACCTCTCCTCCACTTTTTCCGTCTCGGCCGAGACGGGGTCCCTGTTCTATTCTGTTGTTAATACTGTAGTTATTGTTGTTAGTTTACCTTATTTCATATATATTAGTAAAGAACTGTTATTCCTATTCCCATATCTCTGCCTGAGAGCTCCGTGTTTTCAAAATATAATAATTTGGAGGGAAAGGGTGGGGGCTTACATTTTTCTTTTTCTTCATTTCAAGGGAGGTTCCTGCCTTCCTTGACAGATACCTGTCTTACAAACCAAGACAATGGTAGAGACCTAACTCAATATATCTTACATTTTTTCTCATTATGGTTAAATCTCCCACCCACACCCTCTACCCACCCCAAAAACATTTTTGAAAATAATTGCAACAGAGAGCTTTGAAGAGGTGAGGATATGAAGGACAGTGGCTGAAGGCCATTTCTGGCTTCTTTGCTGTTAGGAAATACAAGGAAGTTGATGTCTGCCAGAAAGGTAAAGCTAAATGCTCTTTTAGTTGGAGATACTCTATGTTTTCCTGGAAACCTGTAAGATAACACACTTCTTGAAAGTATATTTTTGGCTTGTTGTGTCCATCTTTTGGATAAAGAAGTAACTTAGCTTTTTACTAGGTTTCCTTGATGAGGCTTTCTTTGCCATGTAACTACCTTAATGTTACCATGTGGGAAACAAATGGGAAAAGACCCTTTCTTACAGATATTTTAAGTAAGTTTCAGATCTTTTTGTGTTTGTATATGAACATCTCAGATGGCAGATATCACATGAGATATACCTTTTTTATGAGAAACGCAAAATAAGAGTGAATTAATCCAAATTAAGACCAAGTGAGAAGAACTCCATTATTATCTGTATTTTGTTTTTGTATTAATCCTGAAGTTCTATTATAGCTGAGTGACATGCTCACAGTTAAAGGCAGTTATGTGCAACCTATTTTAAACATTTTGAAATGTAGTTTTAGAATAACTGAAATGGAGATGGATGAAGTTCATTTCACAGTGCAGTCTGGAAGATGTATAAATGTTCAAGCATAGACTCAAGTGTACAAGTAGTTATGTCCAAGTTTATGCTATGTCATAGCACATATCAGCCTTGGTTTTATGGAGCTGTGTAGGAAGCCAATTTTTCAAAACACTTACTGTTGTTCAACTCCATCCCAGGCTTGTAAGACAACTTGTAATGCTTCCTTCTCCTCCTCCTCTCTATCCTTTGTAAATTTTATAGGTAGTATTTTCTTCCTTCAATCTTCACACCCTAGGAGTTGCATATGTTGGAATTAAGAGTTGTAAAAGAAACATTGCCTGTATTTTAAAAAACAAAAACTACATCAAAAGCAAAACAAACCTGTCTTTGCCTTGTCAATTGACTAAGAAGCTAAATAAGTTAGGAGTTTGGCTTCCTTACCTCCTTCCTGCGGAAGACAAAATGTTTGGCTTTCACAGTAAAGCACTATGCAAGTGCAACGTAAATCTAATTCAAATTGTCATGCAAATCTATGCTTTCTACACCTATTTTTAAGGAACTCTTGATGTTTCAAGTTGTTTCCCTCTTTTGTGCCAGAATAGCATGAAATGTTTCGGCCATTCTCCTGAAACTGGGTTGTCCAAGTCAGAATTTCAGCTTTTGATTTTGAGAATTATGTGTGTAACTATCACCAATGTGTGTCATGCACAGAGCACTAGCACAAAATATGGGAGGTCTAGATTTAAATCTCTGCTCTTCTTGAATCAGAGCAGTTTATCCTGCATTACCTGGAGGCATGCAGGGCATGGACTTGAATATGGATCCCCTTTCAAACCATGCCACTAGACAGGCTTATCAAGCCAGAGCACAAGTTTATGTGAATATATTCATGTGTGTGTATAGCTCTGTGCAAAGAATGCAGCTTGGATTAACAGTTATGATAAAGTTTCATTTAATCAAAAATACTCTGTTGATGTCTATGTGTATAAATAGCAAATAATTAGTTATACTCAGAATAACTCATTAAAATTCAATTTAAAGCCATTAAAATTAATCTGGGCATTTAAAACATCATTATCAAGCAATTATTTTGCCATCTGTTGAATACTGGACTTTTTTTAATTGCATCTGAAAGGGGAAATTTGAAGTGGAAGAAACTTGCAGACAAAGCAACAAAAATAAATAAAATTTCTTGCTGTCTGGTGAAAGAACTTTCCAGAAAGGCAGATACGGATTTCAAAAAGTAGGCTTCCTTTCTGATACTCTGTTCTTTCCCCTCCCTCCTTAACTTTGCAGAGAAGTTTTGTTTCTGTCACTTTTTCATTTGCATTGTGGCTACATCAGAGAAGACTTCAATTATTTCCTGAGTGATGAAATGATGGGGGAGGATTAATTGAAAGATAAAGTCCTCATTCAAACACTAATTACCAAGTTCCAACATTCTGTGCTGGAATGAAAGATAATATCATAAGCTCCCTGTTTCTCATCATCAGGGAGATGTCCCTGCTCATGGCAGAGGGGCTGGGACTAAATGATCTAGAAGGTCCCTTCCAACCCTTAACATTCCATCATCACTCTCCTGGGGAGCAGTTCTGCGATGGCTGCACAGTAAAAGCATCCCAAACTGCTGCTTTCTGCTCTTAATAGCTTGATTTTTGGTGGTTTTTTTTCTTTTTGTTTGTTTGGTTTTTTTAAAGTAAAATAACTAGCAGAAAACAAATTAAGATATTTCAATTGTATAAACCTTCTGAATTACCATGGTAGTCAAATAACTGGGAGAGTACAATGCCAGGGAAACAGATTTTGGGGTCACTGGAGAGTCATTCTATATATCATTTTTCAGCATACTGAATATGCTTGGGGATAATAATAAACTCAAACCCAATGCTTTAATTCAGGAACATAATTTGATAGTAAATAACAATAAGATGTTCTGAAGTAAATGTTACCGAGTAGTTTAGGTATTGAATGAGGTAAGAAAGGAGATAAAAATTAGACTGCTATATAGTGGTAGTGCTTTAATCTCACCTTCGTTTTTTAAGAATGAGCTTAATCCTTGTTTCAGGTTCAGTTGAAACCGGGCGGAAGCACCAATTTCGTGTAGTGGTTTTAGAATTGCCAATTTGAATTTCCCGGCCAACACACCAAAGAATGTCGTGGGTTTAGAGCTAGCTAAACTCACCAGTACACTTGCTCATTTCTCTGTTGTGAAATATGATTTTAGGAGAAAGGAAAACAGGCTCAAACTCAGACTATAAAGAAAGTTTTATTAACAAAACTAAAAGAATGGGAAAAAAGGGGAAAAAAATAAAAATGAAAACTTCCAGAACATTTTCCTCCCTTGCCCACTTCTTTTCTTTTCCACCTGACAACATAAAACAAAATCTGGGATTTTTAAATCAGTTATCACTTCTACAAAAATCTTTCCTCAGTTCTCATAGGGCGAGCAGTTTTCTTTCTCAAAACCCTGGAGATATGTTCACAAGAAGTCTTCTCGTGGCTTTGCATCTTCACAAAACAGCAGCTGCCTGGTTTAGAAAAACTGCTGTTGTGAAATTCCTCCCATTTTCACAACTGAGTCAATGGGTCATTATCAACTTTTGGGGTGTCATTTTTTAAGGATGAGCTGTTCAAAGGAAGACTTTCTTCACCAATTTCTACAGTCATCTTCATCTCCAAAAAACAGAAGCCTCTTCTTTGCTCCCTGAGACAGTGTCTTCTTCACTCTCATCTCTGTCTCTCTACTTAAACTCCTCAGAGCATCACTGCCTCTTCAACATCTGCGGCCTGTGTTCAAGTCCACATTTGAACACTTCACCATCCTCCCATACTTGTTTTCTCTCATGAATTAAAGGAAATGCTGTAGTTATTACAGTCCATCTCCATGGTGTTACCAAAAGAACTTTCAGTCCAAATATTAGGACATCTCCTCATTCCCCCTCTCCTCATTCCGATACTTAAACTCTTTCTCAACTGACCCTGTTGTTTTCATGTTGTCACTCTCTGGTTTTCTCTCACTCAAGGGAAGAATTGTGGTTTGCAGGTCTCTTTTGTGCACTGAAAGGGTTAACATTTCACCCAGACCGGGCAGCGGGTGAAGCAGTCACGGTGATGGACTGGACTGCAGCCAAGCTGGGCTCTTCTCTCTCACTGCCTGGCAGCCGCGGGAGAAAGCCGCGGTGGGAGGGAGAAGGGGGAAAGGCGGGGGTGCCCTGGCCTCCCATTCTCGCCCGGGAGCTGCTGAGCCTGGCCTGGCCTGGCCCACAGCCCAGGGGAATCTCGGCTCGGCACAGCCAGAGGTGACTGGAGGCAGGGCCTGGACCCCGCTCCGGCTGGAGGGGCCCCCTGGCCTCCCATCCCGCCCGAGCGCTGCTGGGAGGGGGCTGGCCCGGCCCGGCCCGGCCTGGCCAAGCCGCACGGGCCACGCTGGAACGAGGCCAGGCCTCTTCCCCCACAGCTTTGATACCTTCAGAAGCCGGAAACCAAAAAAGGCAGTTCAGACTTTCCCAGGCTTTAAAATGGGTGTTCACGGGGGTGGATCCAGATTCTCAATGGTTTACAAAGCTGTCAGTTCTCAGAACTGGGCAGCTATTGGCTCTTTCTGAAGCTCCCAAGAGTCTCTCTCAGGAAAACTATTTCTGTAGATGCTTTCCTCCCTTCCTCCTTAATATTAACTAATATCAAACTAACATAATCCTTTACTGAATTTTTTCTCATTTGTCTCCTAATTTTGTTTATTAAAACACTTCAATTCTGCCTACTTAGCTGCTTTTTACTCTAGAATTACATATGAATTAGTCTGTAAAATGAAACGTTTCACTGGCATGTTCACAGAATAGCACAGTGATAGATTAACATTTCTGAGAGTCTGAAGAAAATGCTGGATGTCCTTGTTGTGAAATAAAGAACATCCTGCCTAATACTTGGGCCAAATTCAACTAATAACTTGGGTTTTTAGTCTTATATTTTGTCATGGAATCATTGATGCATCAATTTATTTCCCAGATGTTTTACTCTTATTTAATTTGTGCTCTGATGGGTGATTTGTGCATGGTGTGTGTGATCAAAGGCACTTTAGATGATGCCTACTCACTGCTGGAGTGGGCAGCAATTCCATCCTTGAGCAATGGCTGGCTGGCCTCTCGCAGGCCTTGGCTGCTGATTGCACACTCTGCTTTTATTCCAAATATTGCCAGCTTGTTGTCTTTAGTGTTTTAAAGTGGAGGTTGAGATGAACTGATGAGTTAATTGGAGTGAAAAGGCAGACAAATTTTTAATTGTAAAGAAAGGAAATGGCTGTAGCTGTGGAAGATGGAATCCTTTTAAAACTTTTAACTGACATCTTGACCACTGAGATCAAATAGATGGGTAGTACATCCCTGCCTTTACCCTTTCTGAGGAGATAAGTTATGCTTTGGAGAACCTGGCAGCAGAGAGCTGTCTCATGAGGGAGGATGGTCCAGAGGAGCCAAGAGGGACCAGGACCCACGTAGGACAGTGCCCTTGTTCTTGTTGTCCCACATCCAGGTCCCTGGGCCCTTGGGCAGTGGTCCTGGGGCTGCAGCCCCCAGGTCAGACTGCTTGGGCATTTAAGGGCTGTTGGTGCACTCAAGGCCCTGATGGAAGGCTTGTAAGGAATACCATTCAGTTGTGAGCTGGCACTTGTATAAAAGTTTTTGTGCATTTGTGGCACAATTTGGAATAAATTAAAATGGTTTCAATTCTCCCTGAGATAAGAGAATTTTTCCCACTTACAGATTAATGGAATACATTTTTGCCATTTTCTGATACAACATAGTGCATATTCTCACTGTGGATAATGGCTGAGTTAATAGACTGAATATAAGGAATTATATGTCTCTATCAATATTTTTCAGTTTTATGTGTTTTTCTTCTCTTATGCAGAGCATTATGTTAATACAGTCACAGGATAAAGTTGTGCAGATGTTAAGTCTTTGGAGTTTTTTGCCTTGGATTTTTTGAATCACAAAACTTTTGATTGCAGCATGAACCTTCTTATAAAAAATTTAGGACATTTCAGTGGCAAAATACCATACAGAGTATTTCAGTTCCTTACCATGTAGATTTCTCAAAAGCTCTTAAGAGAAGAGTCATTAACATTTAGGCTTTTGGTTGATTTCTCTATAATCATGTTCAAATCAAGTTTTGGATCGTGATTTAATGTTCAGCCTCTGTTCTGCTCATGTGTTTTATATATGTGTTGTACAAGTTATTTTTGTATGTGGCTAGTTAGCCTGCTCTAAGAGAAACTGGGCTTTAGATTAGAAATAGCTGGTCTTTGAGAGCCCAGCAGTTGAAGGGAAACTTAGGCTGCAACAAAGAAAATATTAAAATACAGAACCCTCAAAAGATTATGTACCAAACTTCAGTAGTTATGTTAGCAATTTCTGTCTGCCTCAGTGTTTGTTCCATTCTCATAATTATATCTTGTGTTTAATGAGATTATGTATTTTTGAGTAGTGAATAAGTATAGAACTTCTTTTTAAAAACAAATATTTTCTGCATACTTAGAATGTTTTCCTGAAGAAGTCTAGGCCAAAAGTGAAATTCACAACTTTGAAATGAAGATCTGAAATTTTTGAAGACAAATTATGACTACTTTTTTGGAACTGCTTTTATGACATTTTTCACAGGAGCTGCTTCCCAGCTCCCCTTTAAATCAACTCTGCAGGGAACTATTTCTATCTGAATGTTTTGCTTTGCTAGTCTAATGGAGCTCTAAGTTCTAATGATGTTTTTAGATGCTGCTGCAATACATGTTTAAAACAGAAAAAACTAACAAAATAAAACAAACAAAGAAACCACACTAAGAAAATTCAGCAAAAAAAGCTAAACGAACAAAAGCCAATCACCACTACCAAAAACCAACCAACCAAACAAACAAAAACAAACCACAAAGCAAAACAAAAAAAAAACCAAACAAAAAACCACAACCCCAATGAGCCAAAACTTTGTGACACCCTTATGGTCTTCAGAGAATTCATTAACCTGCTCTGTTGATAGTAAGGCTAATGGAGCAGATCAAGGCTGTTATTGGTATTTGAATGATTTTGCTTTTGTTTCAGCACTAGCAATCTGCAGTGACTGTTCCTGTAATGATATTTTCCAGAGAGCCTCAGAGACACTTTGATTGGCAGTGCTGTAGGACAGGGCACTTCTGGACAATTTATGCCTCTTATAGAAGCCACTCAGTGTTGTCACTTTATGTGCAATGTTCTATCAGAGCTATCATTTACAGCAAATTGAACATATTTCCCAGTCCATTCAAAGACTCTTCCATTGTTAGAGGACTCATGTCCTCTTTTATATTTTGTTGTTATTTTTGTGATGGTTTTTGAGTTTTGCCTGGTACCCATGGCAGATTTATCTTGCTTCTTCTGTATTTAATTATAATTCCAATGGAACTTTTGCTGTGAAACAGCCAGTCTGACTTGCATTCCCTCTGAAGCTGTTTCGACAAGTAAAACACAACAAATTTCTGCATAGTGCTATTTACAGTGTTTCAGACCACATTCCTTGACATTACTTGAGAGAAAATAATTGGTGAAAAAGGATGGATACTTTAAAAGTTCTCCTTCTTTGTGATATTGTGGTGAGTAGTTACAGAATTCCCGTTCAGATTTGTGTCTATGTGAGGTTCTGGGAGAACCTGGAGCTCTGACCTCAATTATTTGACCCTCAAAGCTTCAGAATCATGAGTAAGGATACATAGATTGTACTCCCAGAATTTCTTTTAGCAATAACATAAACCTGTCTTGACAGTTACAAAACAGTGTTTTGTGACTGTTTTTCTCTGTGGGCAATGAATCTTTGTACCCATTTTTCTTTTTTATTGTCTGTGCGTGCTTGCAACTTCATGAAAATGGCTTCAGGGAACATCATTTGTTCTTTTCACCAACTTTCCAGTACATTTGTCTCATTTAATATATAGTTCCTTCTTTTGGTTTGTCCCTAGGTGATGCACTTTGCAAAGTGAAATTAAATTCCCATCATTTTTTAAATCAAATTACTTAAATCTGGTTTCAAACCCCTTTCTTTACTTTTAACTTGCTGCCCTCTGTCCCATAAAGTTACTTTTTCAATTCTTTGTCAGCTTTCGCTGATAAAGTGGATATATAAAAGCTCAGCCCAGCCTGATGAGGTTGGGTGCAGCCAACAGTGATCTTTCCTCCTTTGCCCATTGTAGACTTTTGACCTGAGAGAGCCTTTTCATTCTTCTGCTCAGAGATATTTGAGGACCAGAAACATCCTTTTGCCTTTTTGATTCCTGCTTGTTCTGTTTAGTCAGGAGACTCTAGTCCTTCCTTTATTCTGCTTGTGATGCAAGTAATTCCTAGTTTCTTGTTGCTCTATTCCTCAGTTTGATTCACAGCTGACTTCTTAGGTTGGCTGTTGATTCAGTCCTGTGCTCACTGTTTGGATCATAGTTTAATCTGATGTGGCTTGTAGCTATTCAGGTGGCATCAGCACCCTGTTTGTGTGATTTTCCCCCAGTGTAGTTATGGCAACATGCAAATAGCCAGTTTAAATATGTCAGATTTGCATTTCAACTGATGCAGCCTTCACAGCTCTTCATTGATTTAAATGGATTTATGTTGCTTTAAAGCAATGAAAGAACTGCCCTTTGTTTTCAATATGTTAAAATGATTCTTAAGCTGTGCTTGCCATATTATGACTACTTAGGTAGCCACAGAAAAATGAGCTGCACCTTAACAATGCTCTATGTTCAATACTAAGTCCATGATTCCTTTTTGCTTTTCTGTAACTATTTCTAGTTTTAGAAATAGGCCTGTTTTTTCACTTTCCAGGCTGCTTTCAATTATAGTGAGACAGCAGCAGGCTTTTGAAAAATTATATCAAAAAGCAGATTATACTTCTATCCTTAGAATATTTCTTGAGCTGTACTAGATACTAAGGATGGTATATTTTCTACTGAAGTCTCCCACCAAAATGAAAGTGTAGTACAAAGAGAGTAAATGCCTCTTCATGCAGCTCCAGCTGCAGGACTGAGGTATAAATGGATGGGGAAAAAAGTGATAATTTGCTTTCAAAGGATTCAGTAATCAGGAATTGCTTTTTGCCCCTCTACTGCGGAAAAATTAAATTTATAATTACAGTGTATCCAGTGCATCAGGGCATGCCTTTCTATTTTTATCTAAGTTGTCTTCCATCTTTCCTATCAAATTGTTCTTAGACTCATTCTTAATTATTATAGTCACTGTTTCTGTCTCTGAAAGACCTTTCTGATATTTCACACTTCCAATCTTCTTTGTGGCTTCTCAGGGTTTCCTGTGGTCAAGATGACCCCGAGATGTGTAAAAAGTCTCTACTCTCCAATTCCGCTGTTCAAGAATGAGTCTGAAGTCTTCGGTTTTCTGTTTCAAGGCTGTTTATTGTTGCTTATCAGAAAACGTTTTCAGCCTGGCCTGCGGAGGTCTGTTTAGCAGACCAGACCAAGGCACTCTCTCCTCCCACGGGGCTTGTGCTCTCCTTTATACTATAAACTATGTATACTTTATTTATAGTTATTTTCCAATAGCTATCTCCTATGTTAGACTGTGTCTCTTTACCTTACACCAATACCAAAGTGCCACCGTCACCCAAAAGATGGAGGCTAGGAAGGAGAAGGAAGGGGGACAGGACAACACCCAGTTTCCTCCATCTTGCTCCTCAGCTCACCATAGTAAGAATTCTAACTCTACACTTTTGTGGCTTTTACTTCTTCATACAGTGATGGTAAGTTGTTCCATGGCTCAAGCTCAAAGTCACACGAATTTCTGATTGCATGCCAGGGTCTCTGACCCCCCTGCCAAGGCTCCGGACCCCCCTGGCCTGGGCTCAGATCACCCAGGACTGTCAGAGGGACACCCTGGGTTCCCACAGTGGCTTAACCAGCTCCATCTACAATGCAATAATTAGAAGATCTACATGCTTTCTATTTGTTGTAGGTGAATAAGTATTTCAGTGGTCTATTTTTACTCTGTCTCCTGTGTTTTGCCATATTGCCGACACAAACTCCCACAGCTGGTTGCCCATTTAGTAATTCTTAATATTACACAAAGTGCACATCCTGATTAGACAGGATACTGTGTCTGCAGCCCCTCATCTGTTGTGTCTGAGAGGCTGGTCTTTTTTGGCTGTAGAACCTAATTTTGTGGAGTGAAATTCTGCTCTTGGATAATGCCAATGATCATCTGGTTAGGCTTGCTTTATTCCTACTACTCTTAATAACACTTTGGATGAAAATAATTTTACTATTTACTGATAGAAAGAGTATTGTATGGGGTGATTTACTCTGAATAATGAACATCATTCATACACACACTTGTGCTACAGTACCTGGTACTATACATAATTGTTGTTCTAAAAAGAGAATTTAATTGAATAAAGAGATTGCCAGTACACTAAGTCCTAACTAAACACTGTGAACAGAAAGCTAAGCACAGGAAAAGTGCCTGCCTTAAACTAAGATGTTCTTGTTTTAATTGTCTAAGAATTTAGAAAAATACTCAACACTAATTACTTCTGCATCTTTTTATATATGCAATTTACTGCAGAATGCTAGAAATATAAGTGTTATCTTTTCTTTATTAATGCTTATTTGATTTGGAATCCAGGGAATATATTGGGAAAAGTACTTGAAGATGTGCTTTGGAATATTGTAAAGATGGAATATTGTAAAGATTCTACCCCAATGGAAGAATATTTCTGCCATACCCTGCAAGTGGGTATTATGAAACCTTGGAGTTGAATACTACCATTTTTTCTTGCAGAGGCAGTATTGTATGCAGGACAGAGGTAGTGAGCAGCTGAATAAGAGCTCCTCGTGATTGTGGATTTCAACTTGCCTATGTACAAAACCATTTCTAGTTATAGTTAGTATGGAAGTACTTTGCAGCTGGGGTCAGAAGTGAACATTCTTTCACGAGCACAGAAATTCAGACAACCACCATGTGGCAGTTTGCCTATTTTGTCTTCTTTCAGTGCCTGTTAACAAGTGCCTTTATTGACAGGGCCAGGGAGACTCTCCAGCACCTACAAGATCTCTGTGAGACTTTGATTTGAGTTTGCAGAAGTGAGAGCTGGTATGGTAAGAGCAATTAGCTGCAGGCATGTGATGGGAAGCAAAAGTCCTATTTTGCCCAAATCCTTTCTCTCAAGGTGTGTTGAATCTAACATCAAGCAACATGGGAAACAGTGAAAATGGAGCCAGAGTACTGGGAAGCTTTCTTCCCAGTCTGGTCAGAGAATAATGGAATGTGTTGGAACTGTTGGGAGCTCCTGAGAAGGTGGAGAGAAGAGCATCATGGATGGTGGATCTCCCTTCAGTCAGAAAGAAAGTAGGGAAAAGGTTACTGGTGGCATGGAGCACATCTCCCTTTGCTTAAATATTCACATCTCCTACAGAGGAAAGTATCAGTGACTCTGTGAAATGCAACTCCTTGGGTTTTTTTCCTTCAATACAGAAGGGTGTATATCCAAAGAGATGAGTTAGGGGACAGACTTGTTCACATACAAGGGATTTTTTCCATATTGTTAAAAAAAAATCAGTTTGTCAATCTTTACTCTTATCTCTCTTACCTCATAATATTAATTGCCATTAGGAAGTTGCATGGCGTATTATTGAAGATAGCTTAATTATCAATGATAATAAATACATGTGAAAATGTAGCATCAGAAGCATGTTATTTTTTTGTGCAAAATCTCCCTGTTTTAACAGTGAACTCTAAGGCAGAGAATTTGTTTTGGTGAACCACCAAATGAATCAAGGTATAGCACAACTTTCACCTCTGTGGAAATCCTATGCTACTTTTCATTCTTGCGCACCTTTGCCTTCCCAGTGACATGTATAATACAAGACAGACATATCTTTCTGAATATTCATAACACAGATGTGATGTGATAGGTTTATCTGAGCTACAGCCATCAAGAAGATGTCAACTATATTTCCTCTGGATGTCACTCTTAGCTTAGGTCCGTGGGAGCTTAACACTAAGGCGTTGTCTGCATGAACCTGATACCTGTTGGGTTTTTTTAAATATGTTTATTTAACCTCATGGTTCTAAGTGTATTTTTTACGGAGAAAAAGTGCTAAAGATAGTAATGATGATATGTTGATTTAGTTTTTACTTGTGTGATTTACAAATTTCTGAAGGGGTGATGAATTTGTGAAACTTAACGGTATAGATATGCACTTGGATAAAATTCTCAGGTATTAAGAGAATGTATTCATGAGTCTATTTCAAACAATTCCCCTGTTCTTGGGAGACTTGATACTCTGCAATAAATTGCCTTTATTTTTGTATTTAATATCTAACCTTTCCTTATTTAGTTTCTTTGCTTACAACTGTTTTGCGGGGGGGGGGGGGGGGTTTNAATTTTATCTTTTTTTTATTTATTTGTGGGGTTTTTTTGTTTGCAGTTGCAGCTTTTCTACAGCCAAATACAGAAATGACTGGCATGGAGTGGACAAAACTGCATTCCTTTCCCTCACTTGCTTATGTAATTTCAGTATCCCAGAGAGACTTGACCCTAGTCAGTGACCCTACACTCTCAAAAGTCATTTTGGGTTGTGCCAATGAGCTAAACTTCTTATTAATTGATGTTCTGAAATGCTCTACTAGAAGCAGCTATTTAAAATATATCAAACATAGGTTTTGGGAGCCTGTGTTCCATTAAGTTGTCACAGGATGCTTCTGGTTCCTTGGTGTTTTGTTTTGCATTTCTCTTCAGGGTTGCACAGAACAGCACAAAACTTCCTCTCTGTAATTACATTTAAATGACACAACTCAGAAATTTGGCTCTTTGGTTTGACACCTACATCAGAATCTATTGGTCACAAACAAGCTTGGAAATTAATGCTCCTCTAAGGTGATGGTGGAGGTTGGGTGTCCTTTTTTGGGTTCTCTCTCAGCTAGGGGAATTTTTCCCCATTTATCTGAGAGAAAGCCTTGATGGTTGGTACATCTTCGGTGCTTAAAAAAGACAAAAAATCAGCTGGGCCCGGGGGGGCAGCTGTGGGAGGGAGTGGGGCTTTTTGGGTCCTTCTATGGGAGAGCAGGACAGACACTCTTGGAGCTGTTTTTGCTGGGAGAGGAGGTTTTTGCCATCATCCAGACGGAGCGGCTTCTTCTTCTTCTTCTTCTTCTTCTCCTTTCTTCTTCTTCCTTCTTCTTCTTCTTCTTCTTTCTTCTTCTTTCTTCTTCTTCTTCTTCTTTCTTCTTCTTTCGTCTTCGTCTTCTTCGTCTTTGTCTTCTGCTTCTTCTTCGTCTTCNTCCTTCTCCTTCTCCTTCTCCTTCTCCTTCTCCTTCTCCTTCTCCTTCTCCTTCTCCTTCTCCTTCTCCTTCTCCTTCTCCTTCTCCTTCTCCTTCTCCTTCTCCTTCTCCTTCTCCTTCTCCTTCTCCTTCTCCTTCTCCTTCTCCTTCTCCTTCTCCTTCTCCTTCTCCTTCTCCTTCTCCTTCTCCTTCTCCTTCTCCTTCTCCTTCTCCTTCTCCTTCTCCTTCTCCTTCTCCTTCTCCTTCTCCTTCTCCTTCTCCTTCTCCTTCTCCTTCTCCTTCTCCTTCTCCTTCTCCTTCTCCTTCTCCTTCTCCTTCTCCTTCTCCTTCTCCTTCTCCTTCTCCTTCTCCTTCTCCTTCTCCTTCTCCTTCTCCTTCTCCTTCTCCTTCTCCTTCTCCTTCTCCTTCTCCTTCTCCTTCTCCTTCTCCTTCTCCTTCTCCTTCTCCTTCTCCTTCTCCTTCTCCTTCTCCTTCTCCTTCTCCTTCTCCTTCTCCTTCTCCTTCTCCTTCTCCTTCTCCTTCTCCTTCTCCTTCTCCTTCTCCTTCTCCTTCTCCTTCTCCTTCTCCTTCTCCTTCTCCTTATTCTCGGTTTGTGGCCCTCACTCCCCTGTCCTGCCGGACGTGCTGCAGCCCCAGCTGCCACCGCGGAGCTGCTGATCCATCTCATCCACCGGCCCGGGACTCTCTGCTCATCCCTGCCATTCCAGCGAGGTGTTTTTCCTCAGAGCCTGCAGGAGCTCTGGGACTGAGTGCCAGCTGAGGGGTTTGTGAGGCACTGCCTCTCCTCCACTTTTCCCGTCTCAGCCGAGACGGGGTCCCTGTTCTGTTCTGTTGTTAATACTGTAGTTATTTGTGTTGGTTTACCTTATTATACATATTAGTAAAGAACTGTTATTCCTATTCCCATATCTCTGCCTGAGAGCTCTGTGTTTTCAAAATATAATAATTTGGAGGGAAAGGGTGGGGGCTTACAATTTTTTTTCTTTTTCTTCATTTCAAGGGAGGTTCCTGCCTTCCTTGACAGATACCTGTCTTACAAACCAAGACAGTGAGTTGTGAAGTTCATGTCTTTGATACTTAAATGTCACATGACTTTGATTCAAAGTCAGAGCAGAGGGGATAAAATTTATATAGATGTAGGAGACTCCCTCTATTCCCTGTGACCAGATATCACAGGAAACACTTTTGTGGGCTGGAAGTAAAATCCTATGAGTGAATTTGGAAGTTCTGTACCATGATGGCTTTTGCTCCCACAGAGCCACTGGTGTAAGAAACTGATGAAAGCCTAAAGAAAGAGCTTGAGTGTCCCAATCTGTTTTAACTCAGTTTTTCAACTGTCAGTGACATTTACTCCATTTATGTCCCAAAAAGCCAAATCAATGTGTTTATATTTATGTGTATATATTATATTTATATAGCTTCATCTGTGAGTTACTGAACACACATAAGCAGGCCTGAATTATTGCAGCTTACACATGGCCCTTGACAGCCTTTCCTTGGTCTTCTAGGCACTGACAAGGCTGATTTCTTCTCAGTGTCTGCTAAAGGGGGAGATTCATGCATGCTCACCATATAGAGCCTCTTTGGTTTTGTGTTACTCCTATACAGACTTTGTTCCTATTAGAAAAAATATACTTTTAATGTTTATATTATGTTTTCTTTGACATTTCCATTGAAAATGTTGGCAATAATTATCATTAATGTATCTGATGGTAATATCTGAGTATTTAGGAACCAAAAATACACCTCATACTCTCCTGTCTGATTCATTTTTGGAAGACTATTGGTAATTGCTGCAGCAGTGTTTTCATGCTTGGTCTTCTGCTAAAAGGAGTTTCCCAGTTTGGAAGTAAAAGTACAAGGTACTTTTAAAAAAAATTCAATTTCCTTTCTTATATCTATCCATTTTCAAACAAAGTTACATTGTGTAAAGCAGAGTATTTACATTCATTTAACATTCCATCTTCTGCTAAATTTCTAAGTACAAAATAAAATGTTTGTCTTTACATAATTATATTCTGTGCAGTTTAAGCCTTCAGAGTTATGCTCAGGCCATGCATTTGGGTCATTCACTACAAATGAGAAGCTGACACAGTCTGATCAAAGTGAGAAGAGAAGAGACACTTTGAATATTTAGGCTATTATGTAACACTGGGAAAACTACCCCCTCAGGTTTCTTTCATCAGATATTCAATATGCCCAATAGTAGACCTAAACCCCTTTTCTCTGTGTCTATTAATAACTGCTAATTTTTAATACTGTGGTCTTGGGGCCTCCTGTGCTCAAGATGACCCCAAGAT
>VWYI01005071.1:0-68687 GCA_013399455.1 Anthoscopus minutus
CCTTTCCTTTCCTTTCCTTTCTTTCCCTGCTGAAATACATTCTACAGCTGAACATGTGTTTAATGCAGGGGTAAGTGGTGACATTTAAGGGCTTCAGGAGGTCAAAAGACATGATCCAATGGTTCCTCCCAGGTTTCGATCCATCAGTCTATGAATACTGATAAGAGCAAATTTAAAAGCATCTCTATGAAAAGGTCTCCATAGCCACTGCTTCAGGAATGCTGTGGGAGTTTTGCTGGAAGACTTTTTCAGGACTGAGGCTTGGCATAATTCTGCTTTCAGTGAAGAGGCACAGCCTCAGGGAGAATACATCTACCTGGGGCAGTGGAAAAAGATTTCACTGGAAAAATATCACCTTAACTAAGCTGGATTTATGACAAATATATTACTGATTCCAAAGTGGTGACACAAATAAATGAATCAAATTCCCCACGCACAATTTTAGGAGTGAACAACCAAAAATACTGAACAGCATAGATAAATTTTGAATTATTCACTGACTAGCTGTTGACCTTCCTTTAAATTCCCTCCAGTTTTGGAGTTGCTTATTTCTGCTGGCTCTGGGTTAACATTGTAACTCAAAATAATCTACAGCTAAAAGCAAAAAAAAAAAATTAATAATTAAAAAAAAAAATATATATGCCATCAGGACATTGTGTGCAGGTGTGGTCAGGCAAGACAAGGAGTATGAATCCTACACTGCAGCAATGGAAAGCATGTTAAGTAAGGCAAGGAATATGCAATATCCCCAGACACCCACCAGTAGGTCTTTGAGGCAGAGCTGAACCTCACCTTGTTTGAGCCCAGAAGGAGATTCTCTGTGGAGAGGTGTGAGTCAGTATGTGTCTGGCTGTTAACTTTATGCCCTTGCTGTATCTTTGCAGTCCACTGCCAAAAGCAGTGAATTACTTATGGACATGGAAAGGAGAAGCTGCCTTTTTCAATCACCCTTCTTGCTTAAGCAGCAGGCATCAGCAGCAATTGGCAACAAGAGCAAAAAATAAACTTTGAGCAGCCTCACCCCATCACCAAATCCCTTCATAAACATGTATTGTTTAGCAAGAAGATAGTATTTCCAGTAATGAAGCAACAAAGCAAATAGGGCTCAGTGCTCTGTAAACAGGAACGCACACAGACACACGTGCATATGAGACTTGGAATAAAATTCTTTGAAAAAGCACTTCTTCCTATGCTTCCCAGTGATGGAGTGAGAAATCATTACTTTTAAGGATTTGTTTTCTAATGCAAAAAGGCTGGAAGGTGTAGTTTTGACTTTAGAGCACAAATTATGTTCAGGCTCTGCTTGGGTCCAAGATGCAACAAGGAGGGCTAGAAATGTGAAACTGGTGTGGTTTTGCTTTGACTCAGCTCCCAGAACGACCCAGTAACAATTCTTCATTTAGCATGTTTGTGTTATTTTGGCACAGAAACATCCCTAGTTCTCTGACATGATTTAATGAAAAATTGTTGCAAGGTCTGACTTGCTTCTGACATTTCTGCAAGGTCTGACTTGCTTCTGCTGCTGCAGAAACAACACTTTCCTGACTTCTTCCCATATTGGTGCTGCCATTGCTCTGGGAAGCTTGCAAAGACATAAGTGTGGCTGACCTCAAGTTGCCCCAGGGAATTGTAAACCTGCAGGACCCCCATGATGCAAGTCAGCTCCCAATGTGGTTTAAGCACAGCCAACAGCTAAGAACCATGCAACCTCACACTCATTCCCCACCCCTCTGATGGGAAGAAGAGGAGAGTAGGAAAAATAAAAGTCATGGGTTGAGGTAGAGCAGTTTAATAATTGAAATATAATGATAATAAATGTTAATAATAATAAATAAAATTCAAGATAATAAAAACAGAGGGATAAACCTTAAGAAAACCCAGTGATGCACACATAGTTCAGCAGCTCATCACCCACTGACAGATGTCCATCCCATCCCTGAGCAGCAATCAGTAGAATCCAACTCAGCTCCCTCCAGTGTGTGTATTGAACATGATACTCCATTTTCTGACTCAAACTCCATGACCAGTTTGGGTCAGCTCTCCTGCCCATGCTCTCTCCCAGCTTCTTGTGCACCTGCTTGATGTCAGAGATCAGGAAACTGAGTAGACCTATTCTTAGGGTAAGAACTACTGAGCAAAACCATCAGTATGTTACCAACATGATTCTTCTACTAAATCCAAACCACAGCAATGTACCAGCTACTAGGAAGAAAATTATCCCATCCAGAGCCAGGGCAGCTCCAGACATCACAGAAGTGCTGGCAAGACTGAATTTTGTTGCAAAAGAGCATCAGTAGAGCCACTGAAGGGTCCTGGAGAGTCACTCTTTCCACTCTGCTATGCTAGGGGTTTCAGAGGAGCAAGGGTGGCTGACAACAACGGCAGGGAAAACCTCAGATCTTTACTACTGCTGTTAAAAGCCATGGCCCCACATGTCCTGATTCCTCCAGCTACAGCCACCAGGCTGGCTCTCCAGGGCACTCACACTGACAAAAGCACTGCAGGAGCCTGAACTCACTCTGGTTTCACCAGCAGTCTGTTGCCATAGGCAACTGCCTATTTTGCCTATACCTAGAGCTGGCCGTGAGCAGTATGCACAGCAGGATTGCTGTGATGAGATTAGCACGTTTTATTATACTATCCCTGTTCTTATCACCAACTCCAGCTCTCACAAATTCAAGATAAGGAAATTTTTCTCATGTACTTACCATGGTCTTAAACAGGACTTTAGAGAGAAGTGGTGAATGCCACAGTATTCACATTTACATGGGAAAATTTAGGGAGTCATTGTTATTCTTGTTTTCAGGTCCTCTGAACCCTTCAGTGTCCCAGTTCTGGTCTGGTTGCTTATCAGTCATCCCAGCTTGAGTAGCTTGAGGGTGTCCTCTGTGCACTAAGATAATGCCAATATGGGACCAAAGCATCATAATCCCTTCAACAGTAGCCCGTAATATTTTCCATTCTAAACTACCCAGGAATAGCCTACCTTTTAGGCTGCCTTTAACCTGTGTACAACTTCACTCTTGGCAGCTGGGATAGAGAGCTACATCAGGTAAGCATACCTGTTAGCTCAAGGGAAGGTAAAACATCTCTACATCTCAATGAAAGCCAAAATAGGACTTACTCTCTAGAGAGTCAGACAAGCAACCAAATCACCACCACTTAATACATTACCATCCACCAGCTGAGCAGCTTAGCTCCTGGCACAGCAGCATTGCACTACCATGGCCTGCCCTGAGATCACCATGTGGAAATGGAGCTGCCTCTAAATTAGAAATACTGAATCTAAATCCTTTCTAACAAGTATTTTCCATTTTGGTTCCTCATTCCCCATTTAAATACCTTGTTGATTGTGAGAAATGCCCCACTGAATGTAGCACAGGTCAGAGATGTTGCTTGTAAACCAGAGAGTCATGTAATTAATTTGAAAATCTTAGATTTTAGATGCTTCAATTCCTGCATAGTTCTAAAAGTCTGGGCCTCAAATTGGGTTCTGCAGAGAGATATTTATGTAATGTGGAATTATGCTGCATTAAAAAACAAATACAAGCCTATGTTGACCTGACAGTGACCTTTTTAATAATGGAAAATCATCAGAATAAAGAACAATGCAAATGCAGATGATTTTGTTACAGTAGATTTGATCAAACAAAACAGACAATCTAATTAACCAGTGATTAGATTAAGTAGGAGTCTTTGCATTGGGTGATGGATAATTCACTGGAATTGTATTTACTTAATTTTTTTTGTACTGCAGAACAAGGCACATCTTTGCCTTTCTTTCATTTCACTGCAGTCTTAATTAAACAAAATTATTCTGAGTACCTTACACAGCATCTAGGCCTCTAAGTAAAGATGGTAAGTTAGAAAGGGAAGGCCAGCTTTATATGGAGATTTAGTTGTGGATCAATACTGTTTGGATAAATCTCATCCAAAGGAACAGTTACAACCCCAGCTTTTCAGAGCTGCTTGGCATTTACAGCTCCAGCTGAGTGGAATGTGAGCTGCAGGTGCTCAGCTCTTTGGAAAGCTATGCCCTTATTGTTCAAACATAATTTATGCTGGAGAACAAGCAAACAAACACATTCAAGGCAACTCCTAATTTCTGCACCTGAGTCAATTCAAGACTCATTTTTATCAAGGAAAATGCACAGAAGGCAATGGTGCGCCATTGATCAACATCTATAACAGAAATGGATCTTGTACTTTGAAATCCTTATCAGAAATGGTTGTGGTGATTTTTAAGTATAGGCTGTGTAAGAGACAGTCTTTTAAGATGGTTTAATTCCATCCTTTTAAGAACTGTGATCTGGAAGATTGGTTTGGCTACTCATCACTGCTAAGAAAACTTTATACTACTGAAGAAGCCCTTTTTGATAACACGGCTTGTCAAATATTTGAGGTAATTTTAACTTTTAAGGTATTTTATTAATTGTGTATTTGCCAGATGCTCTGTAGTATCCTATAAAAATTATCATAGCAGACATTCATTAGGTTCACCATAAACATGGGTTGCATATTCCCACATTCTTTAGTTCTGAACACATAACAGTTAATTTGATGAAATATCTGCTGGCAAAATTTCTCTCCTAGCTGTAGGACTACTGTCTGTCTGTCTAGACATTCTTACTGCTCTCATTGCCGTGGCACCTCAGTGCATCCAGACCCAAGGATATCTGAGGAGGAGTTAATAAGCATTATGTTTTGATAGGTCTCTTCAGAGGATGCTTCTGCAAACTGCAGGAGACAGCAAACAAGAAACCAGCGTGATTCCTCGATGTGATGAGCTGCCTGATGGGAAAAGCCAGTAGGACAGTGTGGCAGCTCTGGCACCTCTCTAGCAGTGCCTTGCAGACAGCCTCTGGCCAGGTGGCAGGGCATTTGCATGTTGGCTTGTATTATGCAGGAGTTTTTCTCACTGTGTGCAGAGAAAAGCAAAGCTAGAGCTACTGCAAGCTCTGTGCTGCCAAGGATGCCAAGGAACACCATGTGGAGGCGGGAGAATTCTGGATGAGCGAGTGGGTAAACAGAAAGGCTGAAGTGCCAGGGGTAGCCTAGGGGCATTCCCTTAGGGAACAAACAGCAACTGAGACAGAAAGTAAGGCCTCTGCAGCAACTAGCTTCTGGAACTGCTCTAGGGTGTCAGATAGACTTTTAACAAAAAGGTTTGGTTGACCAGGTGATGCATGTGCTGACAGATGCTGTATTTTACGTCTACAATTTTGGTACTGAAATGCCAGCCCAGAAATACACACATTTACTTGTAAAACCTGGGATCACTTTTACAATGCAGACTTTATTTTTGCTGGCACTGAGCGCAAGCCAACAACAAGTAACATCACCTTCTAATCAATGTTGATACTCAGGGCTTGGGTCTTGATCCCCATTATATTATTAGCAAAACTTCTATTGTCTTTCAGGTGAGTAAGCTTGCAACTAATTCAACTTGTATTCAGTCCTTATTTACATCTGAACAACCACTCTGACCAAAGAGGACTGTAGCAGTGAGAGCAACATGTGACCTCTGGTTCCTACTGTTTTAGCAGTGATTCTTGCAGTTCTCCTCCTCTCTTTCCTCACATGGAGTTACTGTACTTTTAACCTTTCTCTCTGAAGTCTGCTCAGACTGTATCTCTGAAGTCTGTTCAGACTAGGATGTGACTATATCAGAAAGTCCTGATACTTCTTTCATGAAATATTTAACTAGCACTGATGTTAAAAATGCTGGTTGTCAGGAGGATGTGCACCTCCTAAATAACATGGGTGAAATAATATAATTGCAGCATACTTGCTTTCCACAGAGAGAAATCTAAGTTGAATTTCTCCCATCTTTTTCTTCACAAGATCACCTAGGTGAAGAATTGCTTACAAGCAATAAGAGAGTGTTTTCCATTGTCCAGCAGCCTAGATGCATCCTGACTCCATCTCACAATAAAGCCCAGGCACACACCTTGTCCTTCTCTCTTACTCCTCTCTCTTCTTGTCTTCCTTTCTGGAAGGGCACTTGTGTAGATGTAGGACAGGCAGCTTCACTGTCAGCAAGGAAGGAGTTGTAGGAGATGAAGGAAAACTTCTCCAGTTTTGGTGGAAGTTAGGAAGAGGGAGATTAAATAGATATGAAATGAGAAATGTCAGACACCAAGATAAGAAGAAGTAGTGCCCAGTTTTTTTCTTCTCAGTGATGATATATGCATGCAGACACCAGCCTAGGAATTGAGGGGAAACACTAATGAATCTTTCTGAGTTGTGTCTGTGGTGCTGATTACCACTGTTCCCTCAGAAGTCTCCAGTATTTATGATTTGGAGATGTTTTCAGCAGGCAAGGAAATATTAGTCGCTATTTAAAAAATATACTGCATAATTGCAGAAGATGGCATGTTCCCATTCCAACTAGAAGTGGATAACTGAAGGAGCCTTGTGCTTCATTTGTAGGTAAATATGGCTCTTTGCAAAGGAATTTATAATATAATGTATAATATACTTATGAATAGTAAGGTTTTGATGAAAAATACTGCAGTAAAAAAAAAATCACTATCCCATGGAGAAATCTGAGTTTGAGATACTTTTCCTAAAAGGAGGCTGGAAAATCGTGTTCTCCTTATTGCTTGTATATCAATATGGCAAGCAGAACTTTCTAGCTCAGAAAACTTTGTCGTTAGCTTTTCATACTAAATTCACAAAAGCATTCATATATGTAAATTCTTCAACCAAAGCCTGTCTTCTTACATTGATCATGCTTGTAGCTATTCCCCAGCACTAAGGTCAGCTAGCATTAGCAACTATTATTGCCTTATAACAGCATGGCTGTTGCAGATTATATACTGGTAATGAGACTGTTCCTAGGAAATAGCTAAAGCAGTTCAAAGCAAATGCTAAGGTGTACTCTAACTGCTAGGTTATGTAGGGGAAGTGTAGGGGCCTGTATTCAACACATACATGGTCTTTTGATGTGTAGAGCAGATGGGCAGATTCTAATACCCACATGTTGAAGGTGGTTGCTGAAAGGGGCAATAAAGTGACTGAATCTATGTTTTTGTAGATTCAGCCCCTAAGAATTTAGATAAAACTCACAAATCATTTCCATCATAGAATTAATACCATCCAATCAGCTTGAGCTTATACTGTAGCAATATATCACGTACCATGGAACAGCAAATGAACTTTAAATCAACTGAAAATCCCAGTGATTTGTGAATGGAACTACATCTGGACCCTCAGGAAAAAACATAACCAATTCTGCAGCTTCAGTTTGTTCCTGTATTTGGTGAGGGGTTGATAGGACTACAAGGGCCAAATTCAGGGCTTTGAACAAGCAGATATGGATGTGCTCTCTAGACAGAACTGCATTTGTTTGCCAGAGGTCTGATTCTGACCCAAGATCTTTGTACATCATGTTTATGTTGCTTTTTTTTTGTGCTTAATTGTACAGTGCTGAAAGATCATTGAACAAACTTGTTTTATAGAAGTGAATACAAATATATGTGGGGTATGACTGCAGGCTTACAAGCAACAGAAATACCTGAAAAACCTTCTGTTCTTCTATTGATCCAAAGGAGTGCTTGAAACATTACTATGGCAACAATTCTTACCCGGTGGAAGGAGCGTGCCGTTATCTGTGCATAGGAACAAAACAAGAGGAGGCATTTTTCAGAATTAGTTCCCACCTCCCCTTGACCACTACAGATGTGCTGACCTTCTGGCACGAGCTCCTGCTGCAGAAGCTTTCAACGAAGAATTACTTTCAGAATTATTTAAATTAAAGAAATTCTATTGACCAACACAGGCCTGACACAGAAAACAGCAGTGCATGGAACTACTGTTTTCTAAAAGTATCAAACATCTTTCTTACCTCTTTTACAACCTCAGCTACTGGTGTAAATAAAAGAGACAAGGCTGCTCTGGCTCACTCTAAATGTTGTCTATATAATTTGGCTGCACTCAACCTTTCACAACTACAGCTATTAAGTCAGTAAACTACTGAGCATCTAATATCACTGTGTTACTGACAGTGAGTTCAGGCTCAAGTACAAATCTGCTGGTGTTGTGGTAATGGTGTTATTTGGTCTATTAATTAGCATCTGGACAAATAAATTCAGCAAGAAACTATTTTGCATCATGTGGCTAAATTGAAAGCCCACATCCCATATGGCCTGAAGGCAGAGTTGACAGTTAATCATATTCCAGATGTTTCTAACACTGAAGAAGCTCTGTCTGCTGCTCCTAACAGCCTCTCTCATACCCCATATGGGTAATTTTAAGAAGTATGTGACTCTTCCCACACCTCCTAATTCTGGTGAGGAGAGTGATACTGGCTACAAGTCCAGGCAGACTGTTCTTCCTGTAAATGGCTGAGAAAAATGATTGTGTGGGAGATGGTGCCAAATGAGGAGAGGAAAGGAGCAGCCTGGAAGAAAGCTTCCAAATCTGCACTCCCACTGCTGAAACACTTTATGGCTGTCCCGAGGCTGGGGAGAAGAACAAGCAGCTGCAAACACTTTCCAAGCTGTTTGTTTGCCAGTCTTCTCTCTGGGCAGCCTGTGGAACAACCAACTGTGAGAGCAACACAAGTAGGTGGAACAGCTCTGCCCACCTGGGAGCTCAGAGCTGTTCCACAGGGCCACTTAACAGCACAAGCCAAGAGGGTGTTGCCCAATGCCATCAGTATTTTTATCCCCTTTTTTATAAAAGCAGAAAGGTAAGATGTGTCAGGAAAACAAGGAGGCAGAACCTGGGCAGAAGGCAGACTGTAGGAAGAGACAAAGACTAACGCCTAGTGTGTGAAGTACAAGACAGGAACAGGAAAGACATTGCTACTAACTAGTAATATTGGGAAAAAATGTACAAAAAGCCATCCACAAGCCATTTACTAGGTCCCAGTCTAAAAACCTGAGTTCTTACTTGTTCTGTATAAATGGCAAAATCCTATTTCTTCTGAAGGTGTATTTAACCCTGCTGTTCCTGGAAATTATTCATCTTTACTTCATTACTTTACATCATTACTTGTCTCTGCATTCCATCACAAACACCAGCAGAATATATGTATATCTGTGTGTAAATATAGTTTTATTTAACACATACATGCATATAGACAGGAAAGCATGTAGAAGATGTCTTGATGAAAGTAAAACCATAACACACAACACAAAATTAAACCTATTTGATCAGTCTTTTTTCATTCTCTAGACACACTGATTTTATTCAAGATTAACTTTTTTTCCTATTTCTAGATGACTTTGGATCCTGAAGGTATTGAAATGGGAGATATTACTAAGGATATAATTATTATTTTGACAACATCATCTTTGACAGCTTCATGAATTACCTTTATTGAATAAATGATGATTCATTACCCATCAAATAGTATTTTTTCACTTATCCAGCTTTCTCTGCCTTCAATATCTGAGAGTCTTCCAAGTATTCTATAAAGTTACAACCTTTCTTCTTGCTTTTTAGGGAAGTAGCTTGATCAGGTCAAGGAATTTCCTTCCATATTTTCTCTCGCATAAGTGAAAGTAGGTGTACTGGCAACAGATTTTTAAGGAAAGGCTAAATCAAATAGATAAAATACATGAGTAGACTCAAAGGCAGGGAAAGCTCTATTCATTTTCAACTCCCATGAAAGCAAATTCAGAGCCCAGGCCCAGCTCTGCACCCACAAGCGATCCTGTGTTGGCTGTTGGCTGTGTTTCTGTATCCTGGGGAAATGCAGTTGCTGAAGGAAGTCATAATCACTGAGGAGGAAGTTCTAGCCCAGATAGCCTGGGACTTCTGCAAAGACTTTCTGAACATCACAGTAGAGCCTATCAACATGGATTCTGTGTAAATTGTGGCAATATCACTTAGAAAAACAGGTTTTGGGTAGCTGGCAAGTTTACTGAAAGCAGACTCTTATATTCTCTCCTGCTGACCCTGCATCCTGGTGTCTGATGTGCCCATCATATGCAAGAGCCAGTTTCCTGAGCGTGGGTGCATTTCTTAGGTCTGCACAGGGCTCTGGTAGATGGGGGGGTTGAAAGGCACTGTGGAAATCCTAGGGTAGTATTTTAAGAAACTGGAGTCAGCTACACAAGCTTGAATCTATGCTTTTTCTGGATTTTGGAGAAGAGCTGAGATTCTTCAGCTGTAAAAAAATGTTGGTATCCTGGACCATCTATAGCAGGCAGTGAGATCCTTTTGGTGCCACTCAGTTTGCCCCCCATTTTATTCAATGGAACTTGTGCTCCAGCATGAGGGACACAGACCAAGGGGTCACAAACAACTCTTGCTCTGACAGCCAGCACGGACCTACGACTTCATGGACCCTGGACCTGCCAGCCCACATGGGCGTGCAGGCACAGAGGCACAGATCTGCCTGCACATCTGGCCTCATGGATACTCCTGCAGATCTGGTGATCCCCACTTCCACTGAGGGGAGCTTGCCTCTCTAGAGTCAAGGGTCACACAGCTGAGCTGCAGAGAGAGTGAGTGTTCTGTCCTGTCCAGCTGCAATTTGCAGGTTGCTCGGTGTCGTGCTTCCCGGGCCAGGCTGAATCACCGCCAGGATGCAGGAATCTCTCCTTGCTGTCATCTGCTGGCAGTGGGAAGGTGTCAGAATGTTTCAGTCTCATAGTCAAAATAGGGGGCTACTGACAGATCCTGATCCCTGCAAACCCCCTCTGTCCACCATCAAGCAACAAGTTGCATAGGTTTGGAGATGATGCGCTCCAAAGTGCAAAGCCAATGGAAAAATTGCCTATGGAAAGGTTTCCATCCTGGGAAACACACATCCCCTTCACTGTCACTTGTCTTACCACTTTGGGGCTCGAGTTGGGCTGCTTCCTCTCCCCTCTGTATATCGGCCTTCAGGACTCCCTAAGTATTAAAACCACAACAGTTGATGTAAAAAAAACGCCCAGCTCAGGAGTGAGTTCCCATCAGGTTCACAACCATGACTTTGAATGCTCTCAGTGAACATTTTTAGTAGGATTTCTGTGGGCTTTTAAAGTGTTTATCAAAATACTCTGCACGTATGCTGTGATGTGGCTTGTAATTAAAGTGGGGTATAATGACAAAGATTTCTGTTCTACACAGGTTTTACAAGGCTTCCAAATGTCGAGAGGAATACAGGCTGCCTTTGCTGTGCTGGTACTAATTGCAGCCCCCTGACAGGAATGTAAATGCAGTTTCTTAGCACATTCTTATCACAGCATGTGTGGGATTTACATATATAACTCCTATTAATGCTAATGGAAGCTTATATACATAATTCTTTTTGCATAGGGCTAACACTATATTTTTATCTGAACCCGATGCAACTGGAACCAGACATCTTATATAAGTAGAAAGATATGAAGTTTCTTACTGGAAGCTTTCTTAACATTTTGGTTCAATTAAAATGGATGGAGGAAATGAAGTGAAGAAAGCAATACAAGACTTTGTGCCAATATTGCGATATTGGCATTGGAAGTTCATATAATTAATTTAAAAAGTATTGTTATTTTCAATAATCCTATTTCCCTCAAAGTTTATTTTAGTGACTTTTAAAATAAATTTCATTACATCAAAAATCAGCATTGGGGTTTCCTGATAAACTTGTTAATTTAGAATCAATCTGCTTCTAATGTTTTGATGTGTGAGTGTTTATTTGGACTAATACTACTTAGAAAATGCAGTATCTTTTTTATTTAGAGCTACAGTCAGTTCATCATTATGAATCTCTGAAAAAAGGGCTATGCTGCACCTTGTGGTGCTCCTGAAGCCAGGAGCATCCTGAAAGGATATCATTAAATTATTATTAAAAGTTTGCTTTCCATGGTTAGCAAAGTACCTCAACTTCCTACTAGTAATACCTAATGTTCTGTGTCTCTTCTTATTTCTAAAGTTACTGGGTTTTCTCGGTTTTTAAAAAAAATTGTTTCTGGATGGGAAATGACATCTTCACCTTTCTGAAATGATGACACCCTACTGTGGCTACAACTAGTTTGTCACCTCAAAACTGAATTACCGTAATGCCTACTTTCAGGGTAGACATTTGGGGCATACTGTAATCTGATATGAATTCTCACAAGTCTATTTTGCTGAGAATTTACATCCTTTGGAGCTGTCTTAGTACTCTCTCCCATTTGTTTTTGTATGTTTGTTTATTCTGCACAAGGAAGCACCCCCCATTGTACCAAGCTGGAAACAGATATTTTTAAACAGGAGCATATTTAGATTGTAGACAGGATCCTTAGGTTCTCCTTCAATTCTCTGCTGTGCTGTGGTAGTTGTCAACAGACAAGACAGTTGAAAGTCTGCCCCATCAATCTAAAAGAAGCTGAAGGAAACATGATAGAATGGTAAAGACCATTTTCTAAAGAAGCTGTTATTTTTTCAGCTAATTAAAGATAGAGGATACACTAACTGTTTTAAAGGTTGTCTCTGTTTCCATAGGATTTTAATCTTACAACATTTTTCTTTATATTTTGGCTAAGGCTGGATATTTTATAATTCAGCTGGAGAATTATTGTTTAAGGACTGTTATGCGTACACCAGAAGACTGATCTCATGAGCACAGCTTATACACTGAAGTAAATGTCAAAACCATAGAGACAGAGATAACAGAAGATTAAGTTTTTGATGGCTCATTTATAATGTTGAGAAAAAGAGTGGAGAATGCACCATGCTGATGTAGAGTAAATCCTTTACAATCGAAGAATAAAGGTTTTATATTTGTGTATCACTGACTGAAAGAGAAATGGATCAGTTCCTTTTTAACCTGAGAAATTTAAACTTTGGGATAGTATATGAAAACTGCAAATATTACTCAGAGATTTAGTAGCAAGAAGTGATATATAAACTTGTATTGCTGCACAGAAATAATGTTCTGTAAACATAAATCTTGAATATAAAAAACTGAGAAACAGTGAAAACAAACTTTGCAGTGGTATTTGTTATCAGAAATAAATATTCTGAGTAGGCGGGACTGGCAGTGTAGACTTGTAAAAACAGTCCTAGTGATTTTCTGTTTGCATTTGGAAAGATTGAAAAGATCTACTGCTTATTTAATTAATAATTTCCAAAGGAGATTCACTAAGGTAGTTTCTCTATGAAACAGTTACTGTATTTCAGTATGGTTACAAGCAGATGTTCAAACTGCATGCTATTAGGAATAAGTATATCATTCAGATTTGAACCCCATGTGGAGATGAGAACCTTTTGCTTTTGTGCGTTTTGGAACCTCAAAATACCATTAAAAATGGAAGCAACCCAATCACAGTGATTAAAACCCAGTCCCTAATTAAAATACTGTACCTAGTTGACTCATCTTTGTGCTGGCTGCATAAACCTGACCTTGAAGAGTGATGGAGGAAAAATCAAGTAGGAAGGCATATGTTAGCCAGAAAGAACAAGGAAACTTGTTCTTTTTTGAATATTGATTGAATTAAAAAATTGAATAGTTGTTTAATGAAAACTTTTCTCAGGTCTTTTCAGAGAACATCTGTAATTTACATAGAACCTAGACACTACACTTCCAGGAGTGTTCAGGAGGCTAATTTAGCATTATAGACTCGCTTATAAGAAAAATAAATTTTTTCTTTTAAAGAATTGTCTCAAGGTTTAAACATGAATGCTCTTCACACTGGATGTCACAATAAATTTCATAAATGCTTTGTTTTTCTGGTCTAGTGAAAACAAGAATGTTGGTAAATTTAATATTTTTACTAAAAGTGGGAAAGATTTAAAGGAGTAAATTTACTGTTAACTGGGAATTTCAACCCCGGTCATTGTATTACATATATAATTCAGACTTTGTGTTCAGGTCTGAATGCCAGTATGTTCACAGAAGTAGGATTTGGAGAATGCAGTTACATGTGGTAAGTAACAAAGAAGATGAATAAAACATATTGTCATTTGGTTTTGGAATAAAGAAAAAAAAAGTGCTAACTGAAGCAATTTAGCAGTTGTAATCTGCTTGCCCTCATTCACCTCTCATTGATTTCAATTGCCAATAACTATAATTAACAAAAACAATCGGGCTGATTGTCATTAGGATTTTAGGTCAGATCTGTTGTTTTATTAATTTCACAGCCTGCAAGCTCCTATTTTAAACCAGTTCTCTACGTTTATTGGCACATGAGCTGCCTTCCCCAAAGTAACAATTTTCGCTATTTGTGAACATCTGTGAGATGTTCAGAAGATGAAAGATCTTCTGATGCTTCTCACAGATGTCTTCCCACATACAATATTGCCAAAAAATTGCTTTCCTGCAGTAGCCTGTTCTGTATTCCACATTTACACAATTTATAAATCGTGCAATGGAGAGGAGAGGTATCATTCTGGAGTAGAAAGAGAGAGAGGAAAAATGAGATGAACCCTTAGGAGACAATTCTGCATTTGGCTGATGATAGAAACTGCTGTGAGGTGGTAATTATATTACTTAGGAAGGAATCTTGAATCAGAAATGGTATTTTTTTCCCCTAAACAAATTCAGGTTCTCCTAAGACCATGGAAAAAAAGAGAGGCAAGGTTTTGTTCCCACTTATTTGATGTTTTCTAGCGTATGCCTTTATATTTTATTCAGCCAGTTTTTCATATTTCCATTGATAGAAGTTGCTTGATTCCATCCTGTTTCACATTATAGGACATTATTAGGTTTGAAAGATTGTCTTGCTGTGAGACAATTTAAAGGAGAACACTGTGGAATGAGTTGCCTCCTTTTATAAGTTCAACCAATCCCTTTCCACCAATAAGGAATGATTATGAGTAAATGTAAATAAAAAAGTAACAGTTTGCTAACAATCAGAACAGCAGCAGTCAAGAAATAACAGCAAATACAAAATACCAGATACAAAATCTGCTAAATCTCATGGACTCCCCAGAACAAAGAGAGACCCAAAATACTGGGGACACTTCCCCCCACTCAGTATGGTACTATGCAGCCAAGCACATGGTTCAAAGGGCAAAGAGAAAATGATGTCAGAGATATATTTTACTTCTACATACTTTGACATCTTTCACTCTTCATGTCATAATTTAAATTCTGCTTATGTGTTCCATATACTGAGGCAGTGCATGTGTCCCTATACTCTTAATAACCTCACTTCTTCAATGCGTGCAGCTTTTGGATAATAAGACTCTACTTCTTTTGCCCTTATGTGACCACATGTCTCAAATGTGCTGTGTTTTAAGGGAATTTCCTTAAATTTTGTCTCAGTTTTAGCTTTTGTCCCTCAGAGTTAATGATTTGGTGTGTTGACCAGGAAGCCTACAGAGTGGCTGGAAGCAAGGACAGGTAAAGAACAGCTTGGAAAGCATGCAGAGAAGTTGCCAACGGTTCAGGTTATGAAAGCTAAAACCTTGATAGAATTAAATCTAGACAGAGATATCAATAACAACAGGAAAAACTTCTGTAGATTCTTTGCTGATAAAAGGAAGACTAGAAAAAATGTGGATCCTCTCCAGAAGGAAAAAGGAGACCTGGTTATGTGGGATATGGAAGAAGTTGTGGCACTCAACAACTCTTTTGCCTTGGTCTTCACCAGCAAGTGCTCCAACTGCACAACCTATGTCAGAGAAGGCAAAGTCAAGGACTCTGGGAGTAGACCAGGTTTGAGACCTGAAGGTGCACAAGTCCATGGGACCAGATGAGATGCATCTCTGTGTCCTGAGGGTGGCTAAGCCACTGTCCATCATATCTGAGAAGTTGTGAGTCCAGTAAATTTCACATTGTTTGGAAAAGTGGAAAAATAATGCCCATTTTAAAAAAGGGACATCTGGAGATCTACAGGCCTGTCAGTCTCCCCTCAGGGCCCAGCAAGATCATGGAGAAGATCCCCCTGGAAACTATGCTAAGGCATATGGAAAATAAGGAGATGATTAGCAGCATTCACTAAAGGAAAATAGCGCCTGTCAAATTTGGAAGCTTTATGTGATGGGGTGGTATTAGCAGAAAATAAGGAAAGAGTAACTGATTTCATCTACTTGAACTTGTGACACTGTCTCACATTACATCCTTGTCTCTAAATGGGATTTGGTGGATAGATCACTCAGTGGGTAAGGAATTTTCTGGATAGTCATTCTCAAAGATTTGGAGTCAGCAATTCAAGTATGCCCAAGTAGACACCATAGATGAGTGGCGTTCCTCAGGAGTCAGTGCTGGGACAGGTGCTGTTTAACACCCTTCTCAGTGACATGGACAGTGACACTGAGTGTACCCTTAGGCGTGTGCTGATGACACCAAGCTATAGGGAGCAGTCAACACATTGGAGGAAAGGGATGTTATCCAGAGGGACCTGGACAGGCTTGAGATGTGGGTCTGAGTGAACATCATGAAGTTCAACAAGGCTGAGTGCAAGGTCCTGCCCCTGGGTCGGGGCAATCCCAAGCACAAACGCAGATTGGGTGGAGAATGGACTGAGAGCAGTCTTGAGGAGAAGGATTTGGGGGTGTTGTGAAAGCCAGTCATGTCCTGGGCTGAATCAAAGGGAATGTGACCAGCAGATTGAAGGAGGTGATTCTGCCCCTCTACTCTGCTCTTGTGGGACCCCACCCAGAGTTCTGCATCCAGCTCTGGGGTCTCAGCATCAGAAGGATGTGGACCTGCTGAAGCAGTTCCAGAGGAGGACCATGAAGATGATCAGAGGGCTGGAGCATTTCTCCTATGAAGACAGGCTGAGGGAGATGGGGTTGTTCAGCCTGGAGAAAAGAAAGCTTCTGGGAAGACCTAATAGCACTTTCCAATACTTAAGGGGGGCCTACAAGGAAGCTGGAGAGGAACATTTTACAAGGACATATAGTGATAGGACAGAGGGGCAGATTTATATAAGGTATTAGGAAGAAATTATTGACTATGAGAGTGGTGAGGCACAGGAACTCGTTGCCCAGAGAACTGGATAGTCCATTCCAGCAAGTGTTCAAAGTAAGGCTGAATCAGGCTTTGAGCAACATGGTCCATGTGGAAGGTGTACCTGCCCTTGGCAGAGGGGCTGGAAGGTCACTTCCAACTCAAACCATTCTATGATTCTATGTTTGTCTTTTGAAAGGCTGAAAGGTAACTTCTTGGTTCTTCCAGTAATACTGTGAACTATTTCTCTCTTTTACAGTCCTTCTTATTTACTAGATTCATCCATCTATCCCTTTTATATTTCTTGATTTCTGAACTGACTCAATTTTCTCAATTTTTTCACAGTAATGCTGAGGCTCAAATCCATTGTTTCTTTGGTCATAACCCAGGTTTACAAAGGCATTAAAGCATAATTAAAGCATATGTTAATGGTGTCTTGTCATACTTTCCTCAGTTTTGCCTTAGGGTCTTTGTGATCTAATTGTTTTGTGCCCTCTTAGCTCTAGATTTCTCTCAGAACTGCTGTTTGGGTATTGCAAATTATTCAGTTCTTTGTGGGTCATGCCTCTTTACCACCCCTCTTGCAGTCTATTAACTTACATTTCTTTAGGGTGAATTTAATTTAGGAAATTTATTTTAATGCAGTGTGGCCACTTTTAAGTTAGATTGTATGACTTGTTGAAGTTAAGACTTCATTTGTTATAGCATTTCAGCAGTTAATTTCCTCAGCACTGGCAGCAGCTAAGAAGAGGTGGGGGAATAAAACATAGGCATGAAAGAAAAAGCTGTCTAAAAGGAAGAGGCAGAGAGAAGTACCAAAAGAACTTGCAGATCTAATTAAAAGAATTTTTTTCATCAACAGTTTGAGTAGGATAGACTCCTCAAATTTTAATATTTCCATGGAGAAGACATGGTGAATTTTTTTCCTGGTGAATGTGACTACAGTTAGCCCAGGACCCAGATTTTATCAAGCCAGCTTTTTGTCTTTTCATATGATTTCCTGTCTTTTTCTTAGCAATAACAACCCACACGGCACTGAAAAAAAGGAATACCTTTAATAAAGGCGTCAGTTCACTGCCATCTACACCTCTGTCTCTGCATCTATGAGACATTCTCTGGAAACGATCCTCGTTCTGTGTCAGTCTCAGTAAGTGGTGGTGTCTCCCTCTGTCACTTGAAGTTCTATATCACATGATTTGCATGACATCTCTGAAACATTCTGAAATCCATTTATTTATATAATCCACACTTAAGGAAGGCAGATGTATCATAAGTGTGATAGTCAAACCAATTTCCTATTTATTATTCCACTGCAAAGGAGATTTAAGTCTCCTTTTTCCATGCCTATTAGTAAGCAAAATGCTTCTGGAAAAATGACAAAACCTTAAGTGTTTACTGGGCCTAAGCATATTATTCCTGCCTCCCCCACAAGCTATGTCATTCCAATGAACTGTGTACACACTGTTTGGCAAAAACAATTATAGCACTTGTTTTGAATAGATGTGTAATTGTTAAAATGAGGATGTTCCCATTGAAATCCTCATAGTGAGAGTGAACACTTTTTTGCTTCCTTCAATGCTTTGTATGAATTTTCTTTAGCTTCATACACACATCATAGGCTACGTCCTGTTTTCTTCAGTAAGACCCTCCATGTAGTCCGGGTGGTCAACACTTGATTTCACCTCTTTCTCACATGAAATTTTTTATTACCAACCACCAGCTTCTGTGCTCTGAGAGACTTCATTTTGGAGGCTGTTGGTGGTATTCCTGTATCATGCACTCTTGTCCACTGTTGGGTAACTCCAGACTCCCCTGTTCCAGTGCCTTCAGGATTTTAGTGCCTTTGGCTTCTGTTGACCTTGGTGGGAGTTGAAGACACTCAGACAGTCACAAGACTGGAGGCAGACTGAGTTGGCAGTCTATACATTCTCTGTGCCATCTGATTTGAGCATTTAAAGGCCAGGAGCCTGGATGCTTTGATATTTAAAGTGAATGAACTGTTTTGCAGAACATATATTAGTTTCTTTTAAGTGTTTATGCTGTAAGAAAAGTTTTGAATTAATTTTCAGTTCCTTTTCTGACGCATGATGATTTGAAGAATCTGTCTCTGTAGGGTGCAGAAGTGACAGTAGTGGATGTTGTATTGAAATCTTAGACAGTAGCATAGGATAGCTTTAGCAGGCAGCCTGAAGTCTGTTTTGCCTGGTGTTTGGTAGAAACATCATATTGACATCCAGGATAAAGAAAGAGAAAGCAAAAACAGAACACAAAGGAAATGAAGAAAGATTTTTCTTTTCCCCTCAAGGGGATTGGCCTTTGAGAAATTCTGTTAACTAGTGGATGCCTTGTGACTGAAGAAAAAATTATTGTCCCTGTGGAAGAATGCTGAATGCCAGGTGAGAGTGGATGTAAGTGAAACACTGATACAGTGATGGAGAACATATAAGTTGATGCAAAGGAAACATTCTCTGTTAGAGTGGTGGAAGTAGAATGAAGTGATAGCATTTCATCCTTTAATTACCCTGTTAAGGAATCCAGTAATGTTTTAGATCTTCTTTCTGTGAATGCTGATATGCTCTTGATTTCAAGTCCCTGTAAAATACTGGTTTTCTGCTAGACACTACATTCCAGCCATTAGACCAAGCAAAGTGTATTTTAAGTAATTTTAAGGGAAAGAATAATTTCCAAGTAACATTCTGGGGTTTGAAGGATTATGAACTTCATGATCTATACAGAGATGTTTTATATAGTCGATGATATACCTATTCAAATTTCTCATATAGGGGATATACCATTTTCTGAAGGCCTTCCCTGGGTGAGGGTGTCTTGTACTTTTAAACCTCCTGCATATTGATTTAAATATGTTTGGAAGATGTTAATTCTGAACAAGGTCAGTAATTGAATTACACTTTGTGCAGAAGAATTTGATATAGCATATATTTACCACATTGTCCTTATGAATTGTGCAGACTTCTGGGCAGATTATGTCCTTTGCTGTCGTAATGCAATTAAACCTTGATTTCTCACTGGTGAGTTGGTAATACAAGGACTCACATGACTTTGCTCCATTATGCATCTCAAATTTCCTGCTTATGAGAGGGAAACAATTATCTTAGAGAGTAATGTTTAGTGTTATTTCAGAAGAATGGAGCATAGTGCCTAATGAACATATGTGCAGCAAGTCATAACCATATTGCCCTTCCTAATTGTTCAAGTAGGAGCTGAAGACATGGGAGAAATTCTCCCAGTGGCCAAAAGGTTATGACCAGTTGGAAGCTGTTAAAGTAGAATAAGCACATTTCTGTGCATCTGACACAACACAACCTGTCTTTGAAGCTCTATTAAAGACAACAACTCTTTTTTTTTTTCTTTTTGTTTTATATATGGCCATAAAGCACACATTCCTCTCAATGGTTTGGCTATTATAGAATTTTGGAGTGATATCTGTTCAGTCACTTTCTAGTGTGAAACCAAGAAAATAGAAATGTTGTTCCCTCTGTAAAATACACAGTCTACACATCAACTGGTAAGCTCATAGAGACTCTTGCAGTGCTATAGTGATATGGCCTTGTGTTTTTTATGTAGTACTCAATCTTTGTAAGACTGCATGTCAGAGTTACTATATAAGCAGGAGCTTGTGTGCTGTGATAATGACATTTATGAAATGCAGCCCAGTAAAAGAGTCATATAAGAGGAAATGACAGAATAGGAATTAAGACATTCCTAGTGGTAGGAACGAGTCTTTTTTTTACTCTTTGCAAAAATTTAAGCTAAAATAAAGAGGGTTTTCTGTTACCTGCTTGCTTTTTTACTGCACTAAGGTTGGTCAGCATAGATTTCTTTTTGTCTCACTGAGTCTGGTAGCTCCACAAGCACTGGTTCTGAAGTTGCCTCTTTTACACTTCAATACAGAAGCAGGAAAACAAACTTTTGAGACTTTCTCTTAGTGGCCATCTGGAATTTGCTGATGCACAATAGATATATTGGAGTTTAACACTAAAAAGAATATGTCATAAAACAGTTCAGTGGTACTGTTCTCAGCTTGCATGCTAATGGAATTTTGCTGACTTCATGATGAAGGTAGCAGTGTGCTGATTTTCTCAAAAAAGGAGAACAGCCACACAAAAACCTTTCCTGATCAGAGAAAGCATGAAAAATGCTTTGCTCATCAATTTTTTTTCCCTGAATAATGTAAATTGAGGTCTTATTCAAAATTATGGCAGACTAGAAAGAAATCCTTTGAGATACCACTCCTCACATTTCTTCCCTCTATGTCATTTACTTGGTAAAACTGGCCTGGGAATCCTGCCTTATTTCTTATCTCTTCAGTAAGATAGTATATTTCTTGTATCCCTGTGGTGGCCCTTTTTGCCACTGTACAGTAACATAACATTTGTTCATTCATTTTCTAAATCCATACGTCAGTCACAAACCACCCAAAGCTTCCCCCCTCCTCTCCCCTGCTTCTACCACTATTCAGTCTCTACATGCCTTTTTGTATAGTGGAAGCTTCTTTTTTTGAGACCGGAATAAGCAGAGCATTTAATCTGTTTTAGGTTTAAGCATGAAAATTGTTCCTTTGACTTGAGTCAGTGAGTCATCGATACGACTCACTCACTTGTGTTTAAGCTGTGACTGAGTAGACTTGGTGAAAAGTGGTCAGATGAAACCACCCAACAGACCCATTGAGAAATTTTCACAAGGAAATTGAAATTTGATTTTGAATTTGAGAAATTGACACAGAAAATATTTATAATTATACAGGAATCTGAGGAAGACAAGCTCTAAGGTATTTTAAGTAGATTAAAAGAATGGATTGCCCTGCTTAGTACCAGATCTGTATCTTTTGGCTTTGTACAGAGATGCCCAAAGAAGTTTCTGGGCTTTGCTTCCCCAGGAGTGACATTGTTTGGACTTCAAAAATTATTAACTCTTAATTATGTATGTAGAAGAAGTTATCAGCTGAAGGACTTCTAGTTTTTCTCTCTGTGGATGGTCAGAAGTCTAGCCAGATGAGAAGAATGCATTTATTTTTCCAACAGGGTCAGGAGGGAATGAGAAAGATCATTCTGATAGCGTCAGTGGACGCAACAAGATTCCTTGTGTTTGGGTGTAGGTCTGTATAGCTGTTCCTTTGTATTCTGCAGAATTGCTTTGTTCTCTGGAAGCATGACTTTCTGTGTTGTTCAGACTGGAAAGGGGTAGCATTTCTGTCCATGGTACAATGCTGCCTTTCCCAGTTTCTCATTAAAGGTCTTTTTGAAATGGGGGTTGGAGAATTTGAGTCAAGTTTATCCCACCTATCAAGCAAAATAATTTCTGTAACCATTCCAGAAAATCTAAGTCTTTCTGTCGAGATGCTTTCCTTTGCCATTTGCCTATCCAGTTTACTGAATAGGCAACTGAATAGGCAACAATAGGAACTGAAATGGAAAAAAATGGCATAATCACAAAATTAGTATCAGGAAGAAGGACAAAAATCTCTTTCAGATAATCTAAGGGACTGAAAATAATTTCTTCCAACATCCAAAACTGGCTGACTAGATATCCCTAATCAGCACGAGCTGGGCCAGTGAGGGGGCCTGCCCTTGGCTGGGTCAGTTGGAGCTGACTTGATCCATCTGTGTCCAGCATGGGCAGCCCCTGCCCCTCTCCACAGAAGCAGCCCTGCCTGGGCCCTGGCAACTGGTACAACACTATCTGTGAGGAGGGGGTCTCAAAGACTCTGGGAGAAGGATTTCAAGCTACAAAATGGACAAATCTGTTTTAGTCAGGAAAAGAATGGGTCCTCTCTCTTACCTCCTATTTTTTTTCTAATCAGATCAAAACAACTCTGAGCACTTCTGTCTCCAAGTCAATAAGTGTAAGTTTGTATATTTTGTCTTTCTCATCACCTAGATCTCTCCTTTCACTATTCCACAGAGATACATTTCTTCATGCCAGAGATACAGGATGGGGCAGGAAGTTGAAATGTGTTTGCTCTGCAGCTGGCCTTTCTTCCTGACACTTTCCTAGAGAGAGAGAGCCCTTAAATCTCCAACAGAGCTAAAAATCATCAATGCAGCTGATAAAGGGTGAATGTGTTTGCTTTTGTCTCATCCTTACCCCTCTTACTGGGCTCTGATGTTTTGCCACCTAAGCAGCAGTGGCCAGATTCAGCAACACCATCTGCAAACCTGGCCCCAAAGCCAACACTTGAAAATGCACACTGTGACACTCTGTGCTTCGGGTTTTAACGCGTGGGAGGTGGGAAGGAGATAGGGAAGAGATATTGCAAAAGGTCACGTAAAGCCTCACAGGAATTTGTGTGGATTTTCCATGTGTTGAAACTCTGCATGAGTCAATTTTAAAACTAGGCATGAAAAACTTCCATGTGTCCTGTATCTGTGATCACTGTGCTCCTCAGGGACCTCTGGATAAACAGGCATAATGATCTTTTTGCATAAGTGAGTGATCTTTAGTAATTTATCTCTTCTTTTGTTTTCAGAGCTGTTTAGACCTAAGGTTTCTCTTGCCTTTTATAGCAAGAGAAACATAACAGAAAAAGTTATCTTCATCAAAGATTATTGGGATCCCTGTGAGGAAAATCTGATTTTTTAGTGACTGATATGCTCTACATGTGCTTCTTACTAAATCACTACCCTGAAACACTGAAGGGTGTTCCACACTCCTGCCTGTTATGTTGTTCAGTGTTTTGTGAGGACTTCAGAGCTGGAAAGCAGTTTGTTCCCATTTGCAAATAACAGTTCTGTGAGGAAGGAGGACTCTGCAAATGAAGTATGCAAAAGCAGAGAACAACCCTCAGTAGGATGCCATGTGAAGGGTGTTGGCCTACTGAGATCCCAACTGTGCTCCAAGCTCCACACTTCTCATGAGTGTGCAAGCTGTGGTGTGTGTCCAGTGGCATTTCTGTGGAGAAGATGGAAGCAATAAAATTGCTGCTTTTCAGAGGCCATTGTAGCCCCCAGCTCCTTTGAGTCTCTTCCCTGCTGCTGACCTCAGTGCCAAAGCTTTCTTCAGGCATGAAAGGCACATCTCTGTAACTGGCTGCTGTACAAGCATGTAATCAGCAAAACTATGTTTGTCCTTGCATTTGCACAGAAATTAGAAAGGGAATTCTGGTGCTCAAGGTTACCAGTCTGGATCTCTTCTGTGTGTATGTAATCCTACTCTCCCATTAGTTTATCTCCAACCATTTAAAAATATATAAATAGCCATAGAAAAAGGCTTATAGATAATCCAGAGGGGAAGCAGAAAAGCTACATATCATCATTATATTAAGAGTCAAAACCCAATAGTCAGCACAGGCAAAATCTTGTTCCTCTCTGCCAAAGTGATACACATATTGTGGATCTGAAAACTGGTGGAGGGACCTCCTGTTGGCTGCTGGACCTATAAACATTTGTTTGAGCATCTCCTTGTAGATGGAGCACTACTGTGCAGTCAAAAACATGATCTAGGAGGAACTCCAGCTCAGTGAAAAACTTGAGGGATAGGAAGATGAAGATGAATTACATTTCATTTAAAGGCACTCCTTTTTTAGCAAATATGAATATAAATAATCAACAAGTAAAGTTAATATGCTAAATTTTTGGCAGAGTTGGAGCCAATCTGCTTAAAATTCTCAGATATGTTGTCAATCACTTTTTTATTCATAGAACCTTAGAAAATTTCGAATGGAATGCATACAATTTTAGTGCATGGGTTTTTTTGCAATGTAATTGTGTGAAATATAGAATAGTGTTTTTTCATCATTCTTTACAGTAAAGTAGCACACAGATCTGTAGTGAGCAGTAGATTTAAAGTTTAATTAGCTTTTGTATGTTTCAAAAAAAGATTTTTCTTTCTACTTTAACTGAGATAAGTCTGGGGTTTTTTTTAAAGCTGGTGAAAATAACTCTTTGTAACCTTACCTGCAAGTTGAAGGTGTTTGAAAGGCATGTTCTGGCTGTGGCAAAATCTCACTGGCTAATGGGAGTACTGCCTGGATTTCAAGAGTCCAGTCAGAGGCTTAAAAGTATACCTGATGTGAGTCTGTCTTAGCTCATTGTGAACCAGCCAACTGGGAAGGAACTTTTGTCTGCTTCCTGCTTGCTTGCTTGGAAGGCATCCTTTTGTATTATGTTTGTCTCTTGGGCAGATCTGGTTCTTGATTATTGGAAGATTTTCTTGCCTAGAAAGAAAACTTGAGTAGATTAGCTGTGAACAACAAAACTTGCTTTTCTCTTGGTCAGGCTCCTTTTACAGCCTGTAAATAGAAATGTTTTTTACAGAATAGAAGCGTTCTTAGAGTTCCAAACTCACATCTAACCAAGGGAATAATAAATTATGTTAATGAAATTGCAAAAATCAGATAATTAATTTTCATTAATGTCCATTCCCCACAAGTGCATGTAATTCTTAAAAGACACATTCTAGACAATGAAGAATATTAGTCTAAAAGCATTTAACTCTACTTTGTATGAAAACCCTAATATTCAGACTTATTATGAGTGTTATTCTTAGCCAGTTCACCATTCTTACCACTCCTGTATCTTGTAGAAATATCAGAAGAATCCTATAGATGGACAGTGGTTAAGAATATCTGAATGAAAATTCTCTGATGAAGGAGAATGATGTGATGGAAGAGTTGCTTAGATACTACAGTGATGACAGGGGCACAGGATCTTATATAAAAGTAGAAATGAAACATAAATAGAAATGGTTTTCCAGCAGTCATTCTGCTACTCAGAATTCATACCAGGGTGAACATGAGTTTTGCATACCAGTCAGCAGCAAAATAGCATGTTATAATTTTAGAATCTATATAAGGGAAAATGAAAGAGAAATTAGGGTTGGCTTGTGTAAAACTGTCAAAGCTGGAGAGATCTGGGAAAATGCCTGACAATTCCCTGATTTGTTTGAATGGTGCTGAACAAATAAGGTCAATTAAAATTTCAGAACAAGGTGATTGGTTTTGGATTGCAGGCATTTCTTTATTCATGGTCAAAAAGCAGATGGGAGAAGTTGATTAATTATCTTCAGCATTTTCCACTCTTCTTGGGTTGTTACATACATATTCTAACTGGTGATCTTAAAGAAACAGCAAAAGCAATAGCTCTGTTTCCTTAAGTGAATGGTTGAAGAGGCTGCAGCATTATAAAATGAACTCTCACTTGATATCCTTGCTATGGCTTCCACTTCTCAGATTCATGCAGCTGCTCCTCACTACAGTGTTTCTGGGCCATGCAAAACAACTCCTTTCCGTGCCTAGTGGTTATTTCCTTTAAATAAAGGCTTTGCAGACCTTGATAGAGACAGGGAACTGAAAAGCAGCACTCGAGTCCTTGAATTCAGTTTTTTGTTGGCATGCTCTCTTTTGTCTTCATTATTATCACAGCAATTGCCGTTGTTAAAATTCTTCTGCAGCAGGGTAATCCCTCGGTGCCTCAGCCCGGGGTGGCAGAGAACCTGGTACCAAGCACAAAACAAAAAAGTCAGCCTGACTCAAGTGGCAGACAACTTCTGGTAATTCCTCTGTATCATTCTTGTATCTTACATAGACACATCTTGAAATCTTTCATTAAAGCATTGCTTGAAACAAAAGTGTTGTTATATTTGTCATTCTTAATGTGTACCAAGCAGATACTTTCTGCCCCTCTTTAGAAGTGCAGTTCCTTGTGTTTTACAGCTGTTAAAGTGATACTGCCTACTCCATATGAGTTGATCTCTTTCTTTGCATCTTCCTTCATTGGATACGCCTTGGCAATAAAAAATTTACTATTCTAACTTTTACTGACACAGTAAAGGCCTCAAGGATGTGAAAGATGTCAGGTAGTAAATACCCAAGCCCTGCCTCTTTTCAGTCCTGTCCATTAGATTAAATGTTCAATTTGTTTGAAAATTTGGGCATAATAATGAATGTGTAGTTCTTTTGTTTGAAAACACAAAAAGCAAGGAGAATAGAATCAGGGCTATCAAGAAGAACCAGAACAAATGTCATTCTGGTCTTGCTCCTAGTAACTGGAATAATTGTGACTGTTGGTGCGATATTTGCTATGATCTTGACGATTCTTCACTGGTAGCGGGAGAGCATACAGTATGATTCATGTCTTATTTGACCAAAATATGCTTTTATTGTTTACAAACATGACCTAAAGTGAACTATTTACTCTTTCTGTAGTTTAATATTTGTCTTGCCACTAGAGAAAACAGGAAGAAAATTTTAGGGATCAAGAAGAGGTACTTTGCTAAGCTGTTACAGTGATGGTGGATGGAAAGAGAATAACTTAGAGCAATTTATATAAATCTACCTAAAAATATGTTTTTGTGTAATTATTTTTTTTTCTATTTCAGAGCTGCTGTAAATCTACTTGAAAATCAAAATCTGAGCAAGACAATCAAGAAGCTGGCCAAGAAAAGTTCACTGTGTGACATGGAAAAAGTAGCCTCCTTCTCAGGAGGAAACCTTTGAAGATGACAGTCTCCACCTGAAGCTACAGAGTTCTCACTATTTACATTAGGCATAATACAAGAAATGAGAGAACACAAAGAACATAAGTCCTTCCAGGACCTGCAAAACAAACAGAATTAGAAAAAAGAAAAAGAAATTACATAGAAATATGATAAAATCTAAAATATGTTTAAATTACTGGTTTTAGAGGTAATTTTTACAGTTTATTCACTCTCTTGGACTACTGGACTTTGAATGAAATGAGTAAAAGTGTTTTAAGGTGGACATTATTGTCCAGGTAGTTTAAAAGTCTGAGCACCTCTGAACTGTAGAACCAAAGGCAGGTTTTAGTGAGGATATTGAAAATGATATATTTAACTTTTCTAAATTTTGTGAACCTGTTAATCCAAGACTAGATAAAGCTAAGCATATAGTCTAGACAGAGACTACAAGTCCTCCTTATCTATACATCAATGGTCTTCAGGCACAACATCTATTATGTAATGACTATCATTCATTTTCTACTTGACATATGGAAGGATGTGTAATGATAGGGAAGATCACAAAAATTTGCTTCCTAAGTTTCATTAATTTGTCACCTACACATTTGCACATGTACCAACCACTTCTGCCATCAAGGAGACTAAAGTATATGAACAGAAGAATAAGCCCACAGGGACAGACCAAGGATTCATTTAGGTCTTTAATAAACACCAGTAAACAAAGCCAGGATGCCTAGAAAGAGTACAAAAGTAAGTCAAGGCTGTATATCTTACACATGTTCCTCCAGCTTCTAGGCATTTGCAGGTTTTCTACACAAGAAGCAAATTTTTAAGCAGTAGCAATTTTGAATGGATTTCTTTTCCATGGGTTTGTTCAGTGTACCCCTGGACCTATCTAAACTTCAGTCACCTGAAACACCCTACAGCACAGAGATCCATAACCCAACCACATCTTCTGTCCCAGCTGAACCAACTTCTTGCCTGCTTCATTTGTCCCACCTTCCTTCTTGCAAAATCACTGAGATGCCAATCCAAACTCTTGTCTCCCTGAAAGCGATTACTAATTTGTTCCCCGATTATTTTCTTTCTGGATTGAAAAGTGCAAGATCACACAGTGAGTCTTCATCCTGAAACCTTACCATACCTCTGACTATCCTTCTCTAGCCCTCCACCATTACATGACTATTTTGTTTATTGAAGGAGGTTTGTGTAAATAAAGACTGTTTGATGCAAGTTAAAAAATATGAGCTGATGAAACATTGAAAAATGTACTGTGGACTGAATAAAATGTTTAATAGATTTTATGATTAAGATTTTCATTTGAGTCCAGTAGAACCTCTGAAAAAAGGTCAAATACTGAGCACTTCAGGGCAGAGAATGCTTCTCAGTAAAGAATATTGCAACAAAATTGCAAAAACATAGATTGGAGGTAGTAACTCATCCTCTCAAAAAATTCCCTCTTCTCTTCAGATCCTCTATTGCTGCAGATGTTCTAACTACACCATCTGCACATCCTTAAAAAAGCATTATCATATTTTTGAGAGATACATCATTTTGTTTGCTGTTTAATGAAAAGATCGTTTACATTTTCACAAATAAAACATCATGTTCAAAAATGACATGCACTTAATTCTATAAAAATATCTTTTTTTAAAAAAAGGAAATTACATTTTTGGTAACACTATTATTAGCTATGTCATTTTATATCATTTTCTGGAAAAACTTAAAAGTCTTGCAACATTAAGAAGAAAATGCATACAGGAGAAAAAACCAGACAATAGCAATTCTGCAGTTTGCAAAACTAGATTACAGATTCAAGGTGAGTTTTTGATCCTATGCAATCAGAGAAAGTGCATTGCAGTGAGTCTGAGACTAAATTTGGAATGCTGGTCTTAAAAATATAGCAAAATTGGGTCCCACTACTTGGGAAAAAGTTTCAGTGAATGTGTCATGAATATGAAACCCTGCCATCAGTTCTCCAATTGACTTTTGAACTCCTCTTTTTATGTCGTAATTGGGGTGTAGCATAGCTGAAGGAGAGAGAGGGAAGTAGAATATTCTCTTCCACATTGAAGGAAATATATAGTATTATACAACCATTTTGTATTTTAATAACATTTTCAAAAAACCTCCAGTCTCGTTGGGGTTGATATTTTGAGGATTTTAAATTTGCATGGTCTGCTAGTGAATCTGGCACAAAGTTATAGATACATTAGCAGAGTAGTTCAAGAAATGAAATTCAAAACCACCTGAACTAATCTGTACCAGTGAGTGTGAGGATCTTAGAGTAGATCAAGAAGGGTTTTTTCCTTTTTTGGCTATCTTCATGATCTCAGGAGTACACAAGAGTTTTTGGCCATTTCAGGTCAGGCAGCCACTCCATTATGCTCTGTAAAGTGTGATTTGTACAGAAACCCCAGTGCTTTGGGAGTTCATAGGGAAAATCTATTTACCCTCATTCAAACATCTTCCTCCAGCTTCCTCCACACCTTGGAGGGCCATCAAACTCAGATCATCTGCCAGGAGACCTTTTCACCTGATTTTCCTCTACAGAGGATATCCGGTACTTCCTCCCACTACACCAGATTCTGGACCCAGGATATACGGGCCAGACTGAAGGTGAAAATCTCATCATGATTAAATTTAAGCTTGCACTTACATTGTTTCCTGAACCAAGATGTCCTCATACATATGTTAAAGTGATTTTCCAAATGAGGGGCAAAACCACTGTGTCATCTCTTGCTATTATTTGCTTTGCATTGCCTAACACTGCAGTATAATCTTGTGGGTTTTGTTGTAATTTAACAGTATTTTAACCATTTACCACTGTCCTTTCATCTTCCCTTTCTTATTCCTATTAAAGAAAAATAACTTTGGAATGCATGTCTTGTCTGTATATGACCTACCATCTGTCTCGGGAGATTTAGGATGCATTTATATAGTTATTTAAGTCTAGATGCATGTGCAGTTCAATTTATGTATGGTCTAATAGTATATATTATAGAAATTATTCTTTTTCTTTGACAGCTTTACTGTCTCTTTTTGGAAATGAAACTTTTATGGTGAATTTCAGAGATTTTAGTATTTTTTTGGTAACTTCACTTAGTCAAGCAGCCTTTACAAAATAATCAGTACTTATGTTGTTTCTCTGTTGTTATGGATAGAGGAGAGAGATTGATAGAGAAATATGGTAATTTTTTAACCTGATGTTTTATAAAGCAAAATAAAGAAGTTAAAGTTGAAAACTTGATTCAGTGCTCCATGACCTGTGGCAAAATTTCAGCATTTTGCAACTATTATAGGAAGAAAATAAAAAAACAATTTGATTTATGATTTTATGAATCAGAAAGGTATAGGTAACTGTTAAGCCAAATGTTCAGCATTTTGTATGGGTTTTGGAAATAAAGTTCTGCATTTTCCATTTGTTTTTTCTGTAAAGTATGGAGATAGATTTTTCAGGAGCTGAGAATTCAGCTCCTACTTCATTATAAGAATCTTGTTATAGTAGACCAGTGTTGTTCACTTATAATTTACTAAATTTTTTACCTAGCTGTATAGGAAAACCTTTGGCTTACAACTGGATCAGGCTGCTTAGACTGGAAAATTCATTATGGTGCATTTTCAGAACACTGCTACTTTTCCAGGAATTTGTGTGCGGGCCATGAAAAGTCAGCTGGGCAAAAACCTTGCATGTCTGAAGCAATTAAATACCACATCCAGCATGGCCATATATGGGTAATTGGGTATTTAAAATTAACTTTGTTGTCTTTTGCACTCTATCCTCATGTTCTTATAATGAGAAAGTTGCTGGGTGAAATTAGAAGAATTGAACTAATTAAGTCTTCATTTGGGACTGTAAGCCCTTTCCTAAAGAAATGGTTTTGTAGTATATGTTCCTACAAAGTCTTCTGGCACTTTGTACTGATCCTTATTAAAGGTATTACCTTTTGTCACAACATTAGAACTATACAGTTTTGTGAAATTGTCATTGAGATTAAACTGTTACTATTTTGGGATAAAATTCAGTTGAATTACACCTGGAATAATGACAAATCGTTAATTAAGATTCCTTGATAATTGCAATAACCCCAATTTTTGCTACCTTTAACTGCCAAATTTTTAGCATTTAAGGCAGAATTTTTCCATAGTGAATATGTGATCTTCAAGATACTATTTTTTTTTCTGAGCATACAGAAAGTGCAGTCAAATTTGCTTCGGTTTTTTTGAGGGGGGTTTTTTTTGAGGACACACTCAGTGGAAAAAAGGCTGCCAATATCCTCACCTTGACCATTTCTCTTACATTCCTAATTTCTGATTCCATCCCAGTTTCCCCCTCCCCCAGCATATGTTTCCATCAACACAGTTCTACCTTCATGCTGGTAAGACTAAGAATGAACAGGAAAGAAATTACACTGACTTGGAGATGATGGAAGAGAAGTAGGAAAGAGCAAGAAGGCTAAAACAGGCTGGGTGGGTATTTTTGGAAGGGCTGGTGAGAGTAGGGTGAGATGGGAGGAAACTGGGAAGGGAGCAGAGACTGGGAGTACTAAAGAAGGGGTTATGGAAGAAAGGCTGTGAAGAATAAAGAAATTAAGCAGCATCTTGAACTTAGTGAGACAAAGAGATTATGCTTAGAAACCTAATGGGAAGGGGAAGGAGGAGAGGATACTGTGAAAAGAGAGAGATGCCTGCGAGCAGAATCTTCACTGAGGGGAAGAATGGATGGATAGAAAGCCAGACAAATTGTAAGTAATGTGGGGCAAGAGATTGGGTTATGATACCCTGGGAAGGAATCAAGGAGGGAGCCAAGAACGTGCAGACAGAGAGAATAAAGGCAAAATGAAGATACTGAAAACGAGGAAACATCCTTGGTTGCTGGGATGGGAGAGTCTGTTGCAGCATGTTTTTTGCGTACTATATTTAATCTAATTACTTTTTATACTGTAAAGTTGTAAATCCACCCCCCACCCCATTATGGTAATCATTTATCCCAGGCGTACCCTCCTATCCCAGCTGCCAATCCACTCTGGAAACTGTCCCTTGTTCCTGAACGTTCCCTGTCCAGCCCCTGTTCAGTCCCTCATTGGTTTATGTAATCTTTTCCCTCCCACTGTGATCCTTTATTGGTTTATACTCTGTAAACCCCTCCTTCTTCTCCTCCCCTGAGTCTCCTTCATAGGCTCATTCATCCCCTCCCCTTGCTCCTCCCCCATATATAACTGGCTGTGATCTGGGATCTGGGCTGTCTTGTGGGGAAGATTTCAAGGGCGTGAACTTCTTTGGAAATCCCATGAGGCCTCTCTCTCATCCTTGCTCCTGCCCTCGGCCCTCAGAGCGTGGCTCTGAGCCAGCACTTGGGTCCAGAGCTCTGCTCGAGGCTGGCCCACTCTTGCCTTGAGTGCTGGAGACTTCCACCTGCTGGGCCAGCCGCCCCTTTGCTCTGACACTGCGTCAGGAGTCAAGGGCCTGGAGTGATGAAGAACAAAATGAAGGGAAAGTGGATAAAGGGATAAGAAAACAGAAACTGGGTTGAGCAACCTAAAGAATGGAGGCTGGAAGTCACTAGCAAGAATAGACTGAAAGAATGAACAAGCGAGATGTAACGCTGCAGCAAGCGTAGTTTTTGAAGAGACAAGAAAGAAGAGGTCAGAACAGAGAATTTGGTGGGACCTGTGACTAATCTTGTCTCATGAACTTGGATTAGGAACATTTTTTCTGAGCTTCTCTGTTGCTAGCAAGCAGCCAGGAAAACTGTTTGCAAACTGTGTGTATTAGCTCCTGCACTTACAGTTAGCTTGGAGGGTCAATATTTCACTGCATTATCTCAAGTGTCCAGAGTCCCATTCTGCAACTGAAAGTCCCAATCTTGTCTATGGTTTTTGTTATGAGTATGGTGCTGCCTAGAAGAACGCCTGAATTGTTGGCATGGAGTTTAAGAAATCACAGAAAACTTGAAAGGAATTGCAAGTTTGAGTGTTAAGGAACATATGTATGTGGGCTGTACAGCTCTGGCCCGGCCACTGTCTCTGGTGTGCACTTGAAGACAGAGTAGGGTGCAGGCTTTCTGCCTCACCACACTCGCAAAGGAGGGAGTATAGGACCAGATAGTACGCAAAGAAATGTGTCTCTTTGTGGCACATGAGTGCCTGGGAAATGCAGACATTAACAATATATTTTCCAGTAGTTCAAAGCAATAGAAATTCACCTTTGAATACTAAGATCCTCAACTGAAGCCTCAGCATACCCAGGAGTTTCAACATGCACATCATCTCTCCTCCACATGTGGGAATCACTTTGCATTTTGCACGACCTTGCTGCAAAGACCTTTAACAGTCCTTTCAAGCCTGTCAGGATAAGCAGCACTGGTTAGACAAACCTGGGAAATCCAAAGAAGCAAAGCTTCCCTCCTTTTTCTGTATTAAGTTTGGCTGTAGACTGAAGTGGGGCTATGACTTCATCCAAACAAGTGAAAAAGGAGAAAGAGAAGCCGTCAAGGAATTTAATGGGGCAGCATGCTGAGAGACAAACTTTATAAAATGGAAGACTAGTGTATGTATATACTTTATTGTAAAAGATCCTGAAAAGACAGGGTTTTTAAGATGTTTTTCAGTTTTAAAGCCTTCAGATGTTTATCTTTGTAGATAAATGGATAAAAGAAATTCCTTGTCTCATAAAAAGTTCATCAGGTGAATGATGTATTCTTTCAAAATGTCATCAGTCTTCCTGGTCCAAGTGATATTCACATCAGGTTGTCAGCCAGTGGAATCAAAAATGCCAATATCCTTTAAACAGTGTAGGGACAAGTCATGCATAATTGAATCTCTTGTTTTTATTGTAAAAGCACTTATTTGTTCAAGCTGCCCATGTACTGCACTTGCTAATGTTTGTAATTTTCTAAGAAAGCTTTAAAGACCTTTAAGTTTGCATGTCCATAGAGCACACATCCAAAAGGATCCACCTGACCATCTGTTCCAATTTTGTGTCAGTGAGATGCTCTTCCCTGTTTGTCTATCAATGTTGTGCTGAGGCTGGTAACTCAGCTGAAGCCTGTGTTTAACAACACCTGCCAGAAAAGCGCCCAGATTTGCTCTGGGGTCATTGAAAGACCAGAAGTCCAGAACTTCCTTGAAGATTTGTTCTATAACTTCATTGCCTTCTGTGTTGTACAAGAATTTCTCCTCTTTCAAAATATGAACTTGGCTGCCTTCCTCTTTTAGCCACTGCTTTCTGTTTCTGCTAAAGTTAGCAGTTTTTTAGTGCTTTATATTTTTTCTTTATGAAAAATTTTTTCTCCACCAATACACCAATCACTTATTTTTAGTCTCCTTTTATGACTAAGCTTCTTAAAGGTCCTCTCAAAATTTTTTGTCTCATGTTTGCGTATTTTTTCTAACACTTTTTGGCAGCTTCTAATTTTTCAGCATTTTCTGTTCAACCAAGAAACATATATGCCCTGTGGCACTGATGTCTGCATTCACCTGCTTGCCATGCCTCCATCCTACCTCCTTTGCAGAGTCACATCTTTATTAAACACAGTTTGTCATCCAGTAGATACAAACTGCATTCCTTGTTCCTGAACCAACTTCTCATTTGATGCTGGTAAAGCACACAGGGTAAGAGTTGTTTCAGTGTGTACCTAATTCAGTTATATGCTTCTCCCAATTTCATTCATTGCTTCATCCATCTTCATGCCCATTTTGTCTTCACTAGGAGCACTTTACTATTCAGAGAACTGAAGATTTGCTGGCCTGATGTACAAAAGTGCTAGTAATTTTTTATTTTATTATTTTATGATAAAATAAGAGCACACATGCTGTTTCACTATTCATAGCCCCTTAGTAGTGAGGCTACACAAGGGAAGATCCCTGATTCCCTTCATGCCATACCCTAGGAAATTCTCGTATTTATGCACAAATTAGTAGAACTTGAGTAGAGAGGGTGGAGTGTGAGATGCACTGAGAAATCGTGTGTGTTAATCCCTAGCCTAGTAGATGAGGTCCATTCCTGAGAGAGGTATGTATTTCTTTTTTCATCTGAGCAAATGGATCTGGCCTTTGGTCACTGCACAATTGAGCAGAATAGGTTTGTTTATAAAAGACAATCCATTAAATTGCATGCAAAAATTCTTCTGGGTGCTTTGTCATCACCCATTTTCATTGCTGGAATTTCCTTTAAATCCCTTGCCCCCTAACTCATCCAAAATATCTCACAATGCATGCATCTGGAGAAGTTCTCTGCCTCTGTCTATGGCTACTACAGATTCTTCATACCGTATTTTGTTCTAAATAGTGTGAAATTTATATTCAACATTTTAATTAAGGAAAAACTTCTTCTACTAAGTTTGAGCTCCATCTCTCTCTCATTCTCTCTCTCTCTTCCTCTCTCTCCCTCCAGGACAAAAAAATTGCATAAATATCCATGACTGCGGTCCCCTCGATCTTTCTTTGTTTTTCCTTCTCTTTCTGTTCAAGCTTTTTTAACTGGAGAGGGGACAGAGTGACAAAAGAAAGCCCAGAGACAGCTAAATTTTAAAAAATTAGTGTCTAATTTTCACAGGTTTTTTTGATAATGATTTTCATACAGCATATCACAGCAGGGCTGTGTTGAGGCAGTAGTAGCACTATGCCACCAGCTTTGGAGGGTTTATCACTTTTAATCCTTGTGACAAAACTTCCTTGAAAATCCTGGAAAGGACTTCCACTTCTGTCTCTGGAAGACTGATTGACAGTATTGCTTGATATGCAAACTGTGTTGCTAGACTTACCCAAGATGAATGAAAAAAATATTAAATAGGAATTAAAATTGAAAGAATGAAACACAGTATAGAGTCCATCCTTTCAAATCTCACTTGTAAATACAAGTGTAATTCCCCAAACCTTGATGGCTACAAAGTATCCTTCCTTCCTCCCTTCCTCCCTTCCTCCCTTCCTCCCTTCCTCCCTTCCTCCCTTCCTCCCTTCCTCCCTCCCTCCCTTCCTTCCTTCCTTCCTTCCTGCCTGCCTGCCTGCCTGCCTGCCTGCCTGCCTTTCATCCTTCCTTCCTGCCTTCCTGCCTTCCTTCCTGCCTTCCTTCCTCCCTGCCCCACTTCCTCCGTTGCTTCCTCCCTTCCTCCTTCCTATCTTTCTCTTTCTCTTTCTCTTTCTCTTTCTCTTTCTCTTTCTCTTTCTCTTTCTCTCTTTCTCTTTCTCCTTCTCCTTCTCCGTCTCCGTCTCCGTCTCTGTCTCCGTCTCCGTCTCTGTCTCTGTCTCTGTCTTTTCCCCTCCTTTCTTATTCTTTCTTCTCTCCTTCCCAATTCCATCCCTTTCCTGAACTCCTCTGTTCATCTCACTCTCCCTCCCTTGTTCCTTTCCAGAGCTGTTGACTTTGTATGAAAAGGGGCAACTCCTCCTGGCTGCTGTTTGCCCTCAGGCCAGTGATGAACTTCACTCAAAATCAAGGGGCTTGTTTTAGGAACAGCATTAATGCAAGGAAGCACTTGAGGAAAGCCCTCAAATTGGAGGCTGCTGAGCCCCCATAGCCCATAGGGGCAAAACCTTGTTGTTAATAAGGTCTGAGTCCAAACTATTTCCTGGTAACAAGGAAGGTACTAGAAGGTTGTGCTGAGGTTTGGGGGCTGGAAGGACCCTGGCTGCAGAGAGAAGAGCAGGGTCGGATCAGTGCCAGCCTGTGACTGGGCACATTATTGCCTGTGCCAAGCCTGTGCCAAGCAGTATGTGGCAAGCTGGGGGTCTGTAATCCACTTGGTTGCCTTTCAAATTCCTTTCGCCTGGCAAATACACTGCACTGGCACTGACTCACACCCAGTCATCCTCCACATGCTGCTCTTACTGCTGAGCTTTGCAGGCCACAGCCACAGATCCCTCTCTTTGGGCTCCTCACCCCAGGCTAGGGATGAGCCAGGGATGGCACAGGTTTCCTTGCACCACTCTTTGGGCTCACATACGTCAGCCCCTCCCCTCAGGAATTCCTACTGCCAGTCAGATCATGGTTTTTGTACTGCAGGTGATCTCTCCCTGGAGCAGGGCATGTTGAGAGCTTCAAGTAACCAATAGCCCTGGTGAGCTGGTGGGTGCAGAGGAGTGTGGAGTGAATTCATGAAGTTCTCCTCTGACTTTTCATAGTCAACTCATGAGAATTCCTGCACTTCAGAAAATGGCAGCTGTGTTGTAGCAACACCAGTGAGCTTCATGATTTAGATTCTGGTAGGATAAATACTTGTCAAATAGCTCTCACTAATCAATAAATGTCATCTAATAACAAAAGAATCTGTCATCAGCTATGACCTCTATCCATGAGACATTCACCTTAGATTTACAAACAACCTTGTGGGACCAGCAACTGGGCTTATTAAGTTTCTCAGGAACTACAGCTCTGAAATTCTTGTCTTGCCTTTCTTTGCATGCCAAGGAAATTATTTTTTTTAATTCAGAATAGGTCAGTCCATGTATGCCTAGCGACAAAAATTATGCCAATAGAGTCATATGGCACAAATTGTAATGTTAACTTGGTGCTAGCTGTGCTTTTTATCCTTAACAAGAGAGAATCAGGAAATAAGGAGAGTGTTGGATTTAATTTGGAATTTCCTGGCCCCTTGCTGTTTGTTGTCTTGAAGATAACACTATCTAAACATCCATGGTCTTAAAAATTTAATTTCCTTTCTCTGTTTTCTAGTTTGTATTGCTCAGGCTTTCAGGCTTCTATTGTGGCTCCTCTTGAAGGAAGAGACTTTTTATAATTCTGAGTGTGTTTTCACACAGCATTTACATTCCTCTTGTTCTTTTCCACTTTTCTCCCAAGTGAAAGCTCTCTGTTCCCACACACTTAGTCAGCTTGTGGTGCTAGAGGGTAGGCACAGAAAGGAGAATTTGTTGATAGTACCAGAGCTTTCATATTTTCCTTTTCATTCTTCTTTTTGTGCTGCCAAAATGGTCATTCCCCAACAGGGCATGTGGGTCACATGGGGCATCTTTGATCTCAGTGTGCAGTATGCTTTGCAAGAGCAAGGAATTCTCATTCTAGAGGCCAAAAATAAACCCCATCTTGTCATTACATCTGGACACCAACAGGGACAAGCACAGATGCTTTCCTGTTATGTGACTGACCTCACCTGTGTGAGCTGCTGCCACTTCAGTGGAGGAAGAGTGTCCTGTTAGGATTTTGCCCACAACTATGTCCTTGCTGCCCTTCCTGTCTGGGAGCTGGTGGTCATACATGGGCCAGGGAGTTCACTTCCATCCCTCAGTGACTTCTCTGCCAAGAAAGACCAGCAAATTCAGAGGTATTCTGGCAAGGGACATGGTTGCCCCATTCAGACTTCTTTGAAGGTTCAGAGATCCCTCTTGCTTGGTTAAAATACAGGATCCACACATCCATTTTATTGATGCTAAAAGGGCATTACTTTTAGTACAGTCTGGAAAGTTGCACTCTGCAGACAAGGAAATAAATCTATGTCTTCATAACAGAAAATCTTTTGCTGATTCTGGGGACTGGGTAGATTAGGCAGACTCTCTCCCACTTAAAATCTAAAACAAATTCAAGTAAAAGGCTTGGTATATGTGGAAATTATTTTTAATAATGTTCAGGTATTCTTGTTTATTATTTATGTGCATATAATTCCAGTAGCAATTAACATCTTAATGAAATCTTTGTATGGAATAGTTTTTTTAATGAAAACACGATTGTGAATTTGATTTGCTGCTCCTAGCAAACCAAGTATAATTAGATCCAGTTTAACAATGTGGAAGCTATTAACATACAAAAAATATACTCTGAAAATATTCCTGTGATGACACAGGTTCATCAACAGAGGCTGAACTTGCTTTTCCCAAGGACCTGCATCACAGATGAGGCTGAGATGCTGTTGCAGTTACACCACAGAGATCCCACTGGTGAGATTCTCAGGTGTTTTTTTGCAGAAAGCCTGTGCACTGTGAAACTTTATTTACTTTTTCTCACCAGAGAATTTTACTCCTTGAGTAAGGGATGCAGCCTCTTTCAACATTAGATTTCAGGAAACTCAGAACTCAATAAGAAATTAAGGTCTTGTTTGGTTTGGGGATTTTGCCGTATTATGCCACTGGTGACAGCCACTGGCAGAGCTTTGTCAGCAGTGTCCCCAAGCGCACACAGACAAAGCTGCTATTTGCACTGGTGGGGATTAGCTGGCCACCAAACAGCAGTAAATTGCAGAAATGCAAATCAGAGCTTGCTGTGCCTTGCTGACATATGTCCCTGCCCATGGCAGGGGGTTTGACTAGAGGATCTTGAAGGTCCACTCCAACCCAAATCCTTCTATGGTTCTGTGACTTGCATAAAGGCTTTTGCCAGTGCCAATATAATGGCTTTGCAAGTGGAGCATTTTTACAGGGCAACTAAAGGCTAGTGGCTAGCACAGGTTTGGATGTGACATATCACACCTCAAGCAAAGAAGTGGAGAGGACAGTCAAACTGTGAAATGTGCTTCAGGGTGGCTTGACTCACACACAGGCCAGGTGACTTGCAGCCCACAACCTTTCCTCCTAGAGTACACGGAAGTCACTTCAAAACTTCTGATAAGCCCAAAATCTGAGCTCATACTTTAAAACCTTCTGGGCAGGTTTTTGTTGGATTTATTTTCTCTCTCTCTTTTTTTTTTTATCTTGTACATGAAATAATCATCCTGTTCTGTTCAAACTCACTCTGGACAGATCAGGAGAGGACTGAGGTGGGAATTCTCTCTGGATGCCTTCGGAGCTTAGAGACCACATGGGGTACTTTTAGCAGGCTTTGGCCAAGGTTAAATCCAGATGGGCTTTCCCTTTTTGAAAACTATTCTGCCACGGCCTCACAATTATTTATACATCAGGACTCACATTTTCCAGTGTGGCTGTGTACAGCCATTTTTACACACCTAATTAGGCCTAGAAATGCATGTTTAGTGTTCTAATGATGACAGAAGCACCCAATAATGTTTAGCACTTATGTACATATGAAATGGTGCATACAACATCAAAGCTGTGTACACACATTAAGTAATTCATTCTTATAATAACTTCTGGGGGCAGGGGGGAGAGGCATTAGCTAAAAAGCTCAACCCCCTTTTTGCAGCAAGTCATTGGCAGTTGGGGTTAAGCACTGTGAGGGTCTGGTGCTGAGCTTTAGGCTTCATCTATTAGCTCTCACTTCTCCCCGGTTCATATGCTAGTTGGAATGTTTCCTACTCCAAAACATTCTCCTGTGGGAAGCAGCTATGGGGCCATCTGAACAGAATATTCCTTAAAAATAAGCCAGCGATCCCCAGGTTGGAGTGACTGGTGCTGTCGAGGAGATACACAGATATAAGTGCTGCTGCCTGAGCTGCTCATGACACAAACACCCACGGAAGTGTTGTGACGCTGGGAGGCCACGCACCCACACGCTCCAGTGGTGGGCAGGAGCATCCGGGTGTCACAACGTCGGGAGCATGGTGCAGAGGAGGGCTGGGTGCTGGGAGATGGAGAAAAGCCCAAAACAACATGAGCGTGGCAGCTGTGTCAGTGGCTTTGTGCTCTGTTGTGTTCATGACCAAAGAGTACAGCCCTACTTTGGTCACCCTCCTACTCACTGTCGTGATCAAATTCAATCAGCTGTTACCAGAAATTACATAAAAAATGACCCCAAAATCCCTTCCAAAACATGAGGGCTTTGAGACTAGTGGGGGCTTTCTTCCCCATCCCTCAGCCTTTAGCCAAAGTGAGCGAAAGAAGCACTACAGGAAAATTGAATTTCTCTGTGGACTTCCTGTAGCTTTATGACCAGGATGCATCCTTTTCCACGATATTATTTGCACGGTTCAGCTGTGTGTCACATGCGTTGGCTTTTGTTTGTCCCTTCCCGTGGGCAGTGAGGTGTACAACACCTCTGAAAAAGCCCATCTGCAGAAGGCAGCTTTCTGAGGCTGGTAGAGACGGTGGCCAATGCTCTGGGAAAGAGCCAGCTCAGATGCAATAATAATGTCATGTTTCACTGGCTGAGGACAGCAGCTCCTGCTATTCTGCTGACAATTGGCAGGTATGTGGCTCTACATATTGTGCATTTCTGACAGACTCGGCGATTTTTCCAAGAAGCCTTTGGACTTCAAATATCACAAACGTTTTGTTCCCTTATTTTAATCTAGGTTGCCATTTGGTGTAGTTGTCTTTGTGCTCAATACAAGTTTACTTGTGAAGTTTATATTGCTGTTTTGGGATGACTGTACTGAGCCCAAAAATTCATTTAAAAGCTACTTCATCTTCAAAGGAAACACCCCAAAAATCTTCTACATATTCCAGAGCTTTGTACAACAACAAGAGAGGCTCTGGAGAGACCTAAATAATAAGGACCATTTTCTATCTAGATATGCTTGGACATTCCTTTATAGAGCAAGCATGTGGAAATATATTCCATTTTCAGATAGATACACCCTCCTTCTGTAACATGAGTCAAGAGGAGAAAGCCCACACAGTTGTTTTGGTTACTTAGGAACTTCCATGCCTGATTAATCAGTTTCTCTCCTCTGCTTCGAGGAACCTAATTGAACTTGTCATTTTATTCCTCTGAAATGTACTCGAAGATTCAAAAAATTCTGGCATTTCTAATATTTATTTTCCACACTTCAGCTGCCGAGTGTACCTCCCTTGGGGATATTACAGATTGGTTTCCATATTAGCTGAGATGATCCTGTACATTCTCTGGTCCTTGCCTATGGGGAATGGAGCATCTTCTGCTCTTTTGGTGCAGTTTGGCAGGAACTGAGCCCATTCCTATACCATGGTGCTATCTGAACCAGCAGTGCATCTCCTTCTCTTGCTCTCACAATATCTTTTCCCTCCAGCATCTTCCAATTACAGTATTCCTTCCATTACCATTAAATTTAATATAATCCATCAAATAGTCCCACAGGGGATATCTTTCACTTTGGATTTATCTGCTAATAGACACATGGTAGCAGATGATCTCTCTTTTTTTCTGTGAGATTATTAATTACTAACGCAATTTTATCACAGAAACCTGGCAGTCTCCAAACATAGTCTCAAACCTTCCTGTTTCATTTGAATTTCTTCAGTGTGAATTACTACTTCACAGTCCTGGTTTCTATAGGTGTCATTGCATTCCAGCATAATTCATTAAAAATTAGAAATGTATGATGTTATTTGTGTGTTTCTTTCATCCTTAGCTCCCCATTTGTTGTTTGATCTATTCTCTTTGGTGCACTTATACACTCATTTTTCACCAGTTTATAAATGTTGCAGTCAGAGACTTGGATCAAATTCTCAGCTATAGGCGCAGGGCTCCCATCTAGATAAATAGCTTCTTAGGTTTAAGGCCGGAAAGAAACATTAAAGCATCTGTTCTTATTTCCTGTGTATCACAGGCCATTGCATCTCACACAATTACCCATGTATTGAACCTAATAGCTTCTTTGGCTAAAGTACGTCTTCTAAAAAGGCATCCAGCCATGATTGGAAACTCTCTGGAGACAGGAATTCACAGCTTCCCTTGAGGATTTGTTCCAGTGGTTAATTAACCCCACTCTTAAAAATATATGGCTTATTTCCCATTTTGATTTGCCTGGCTTCAGCTTCCAGTCACTGTTTTTTGCTATATATGTTCTACTCTTTAAAGAGCCTTATAGTAGCTGGTATTTCCAGGACAGTTATGTTTCCGTCTTCTCTTTGATAAACCCCTAAATGTTACATGCTAGGTATCTATAGAAAAATGGATTCTTAAGGCATTAAATAATTTCAATGGCTTTTTTGGAACCTTTTTCAAATTTCACAGAAATAACATTTGTATATCTGGTCGTGATCTGCAGGAGGAAACCCTGCTGTCTTCTCAGTCCAGGTGCCATCAAGACATGGCCATGCATGAACATACACTTGGGCCTAGACCTAGGAGGTGAGCTTTCTCAATCAGTCCAGCACAGCCTGAAAATTAAGTCCCATCCTTCCCAGGACAAGGAGGCTCTGGACAGTAACACAATCTTTATCCAGATACATGTCCTCCCTCCGGCTCTCCCAGCCCATCACAAGATTGGCCATGCTGCTTCATGGCCCCTTGGCTGAATTGGCAGTCATCCATCATGGAGAACCTTTTTTGGTTTTTTTGTGTTGCATTTTTCTGCACCAAGAACTGGCAATGTCTCTTCAAATAATGGTAGTTGCAGAGAAGAAGCTTTTGAGTGGCTTTTCCTGGCTGGTGCTTGGGCAAGGCAGAAGCAGCTACTGAATATAGGCACAGATGTACCTAACCTGTCCAGACCTAATGTTTATTTTTATTAGTGATAAGTTGCTGTGAGTGTCTCTAAATGTCTCTTCTAGATAATGAAACTTTGCTTCAAAAAACAAGCAGCAAATAGCTTTAAGGAAACTTTATGACCAAACAGGGAAGTGCTGTTGGTTTTGCAGCTTGTGGACCCTAAGGAGAAGCGAGAGCTTGAAGTACTTTGTTTCAGTCTCAGGCTGCCTCAGTTCCATCTGTGTTTAATTAAATCCTGGCCAGCCAGTGATACTCATCATCGTGCCTGCTGCAGAACACAGTGCAGCTGCTGCAAGAGGTAAGACCTGCCTGCAGTAAAGGGTAGGTGACTGAGGCAGCTGTCCCTTGGCCGCCTATTCGCCCAGGACCAGGGTGCCACCTCAGAGCTCCTATTTAGGTGCATATAAGCCTTTATGCTCCATGATGGAGGTATTAGTGGTGGTTGCTAAAGATTTTAAGTGCCTTTAGAAATTAGATGCTGTCAAACCATGCTGAATTAATGAGGCTTAGGATGCCTGGCATATGGTGGGATTTAGATCTGCTCATGGAAGCACAGGACAAGGAAAGTATCACACTGAGTTGCCTGTGCAGGGATGCACAGCCCCAGCCCTGTGCCTGTGCCTGCTGTGCAGTGTTTCACGGCATTATCTTCTAGAATGCATGCAGGGATGGTGACTGGCCAGTGTTCTTCTACCTGTGCCAGCCAGCATTGAGAAAGTGCTTTGACTCTGCTTTTTCAGCTTCATTAGCAGGCCCCATGTATGCATCCCCAGCCAGGAAATCAAAGGCAGCAAATAAAATCAGATTTTCAAAACAAAGATCCTTTGAGAAGCATTGGGAAAGGTTGTTTGCAGGCTGCTGAAGACAGTGGGGAAGGAAGAGGAGATGTTTAGTGCTGTGCAACACTCTGATCTGAGGCTGATGACAAGCCTCAAGGTTTGTTTTTAATTTTGTGGCCACACCAGAGGGGTTGATATTCCAGTTCCATGACCAACTCTTCCCTAGATCCCTGAGCTCAAGGATATATTAGAAATGCCTGTGCTAAGTGATAGTCCCTAGATATTGCTCTTCTGCAGACCTCATGGCCATGCTGTAAGATTCTCCCTTTGGGCATGTGGACGACGGATGATGAGGCAGGGAAGAAGCTTTTTGTGATGTTGAAACATTTTGTTTTTCAGGGAAGTGGGATAGCTATTTATTTATTTTTGATGGAGCCAGGACAAACCATTTGTTTGATGGATTAGGCAGTTTTAATATGTCAGGTTGCCTAGGGTACAGGCCAGGCAGGTTAGCTGAAGCAATTGTCTCTATACAAATGGAAAGAATAATGTCCTGAAAAGGCAACGTTAAGGGTTCTGCTCTCTCATCTGCAGACTATTCCACAATACTTACCCTTTAAAATCCCAGTTGAGTCTCTTAAGGAGACCTGAGTTAGCAGCGAGAAGTAAAGGCTTTTGTGTCCTTTTAGCTGCAGACTAAATACTGCTTTATAATAATGCAATTATGTGTTTTTTCCCTCATAGGAATTATTTGATAAAGGCTGGTAATTTTGGTGGGGGTTTTTGGTTTGGGTTTTTTTGTCTGTTTGTTTTGGTTTGTTTTGGTTTTTGTTGGTTTAGGGGTTTTTTTGTGCTATTGTGAATACCTCAAGCCTCTATTATAACGAGTTGCCAGGTGTAACTGCAATATAAGTAAAAGCAGACCATTTTCTCAGTGACTTGCAAAGGAGAATATTATGAATCTAATCTTCTTAGGTTAGAAAGTTTATACATTACTGGCAATGTCTGGCTCAGTTTAGGTTAGGGTGGCTCAAGGGTACACAAGGTACATGTCAGTTTGAGGAGAGATACAGTCTGGACTGCCAGAGATAATGGTGACTGCCAGGGAAAATGTGGGGTGCCTTGCCCTCCTCTGAAAGGATATGGTTGCAATTACTTTTGGGTAGTAAACACATCCATGGCTCAGCAGTGTGACTGACTCATGCATGATTTGCCTCTATTGCTCTGCTTGTGAATGTGATAGAGTTCTTCTAATTTACAGCAGCTTCCCCTCCTGATTTATTTACCAACTCAGCCTTTAGAGAAGATGGACTTTTTTGATACAGAACTAGGCTGTTTCTTTTTTTTTTAACAATACAGGCCTGTGTAATCAAATGTGTTTGACTTGTTTTTTTCTAAGAATGAATATTTCCCAAGTGCTCATGTCATTGATAGGGATTCAATTAAATTTGAGAAATGAAAAGGTACCAAGTGCTCATGCTGCTGAAAAGGCTGTGGTGGTTGTCATGCCTGAGTGTTGCAGATGCACCTGAAATGTAGTTTGCTTCCACAACTACCCTCCAACTGGCCAGTAACTCCTGCAAAGCATCTCCGTGCCTCTCTGCAGTGATGAGAAACACTCTACTTCAGTTCCCAGTAACTTACTCCTTTAATTCCCCATAGTGACAGCACAGAACAGATACAGCAGTGCACAGAGGGACCCCCTGAAGCAGGCAGCAAGAGGATTTTGCCCCAGAAGTGGTGGCCATTTGTGCCAAGGGGTGCTCACCCAGTGACCCAAGGGCTGCTGCAGCACCACCACACTCACCCTGGCTGCCCTGAGATGTTGTGTTCCAGTGTGGAAATGCATTCACCAGCCCATGCCCGGAGCAAGGTGAGCCCATCAGCCGTGTGGCTGGAAGCTGGGCTTGCCTGCTCTGCCCATTTCTCCGGTGGGAACTTTGCCTATGAATGACACACATGCAGTCCCTACAGTTTTGGTGCTTCAATGGGCTCTGAAATTCAAGTTTCCCTCTGAGCTCCTGCTTGGAAGTGCAGAACACTTTTAGATTGTTCCACTAATGAAAAACAAGACCCTGAAAGTCCCATTGCACACTTGGCACAGTAGGAACCAGGTTTGATGGAGCCATTGAGTTACCTGCATGACAAATTCTGCTCCAGTTTGCAGCTCTGAAACCCAGGTCATGTAGTATGGACATGATTTGGCAGGCATAGTATGTCCAAAATATAAAAAACCCTAAATTTTTAGCTGGATCAGTTCAGCTGGGTCTGACTCACCAGGCAGGCATACGAGCACTTGTGTTGGCACTGTGGAGGTGGCAGCATAGAGAAAAGGAAAAAACTGCCAGAGGGCATGGGACCACAGAAAATGTACATCAGCCCATGTTCTCATGCCTTGCCATTGTTCATTTTTCTGGGAAAAACATTTTCCTATTCATTCCCACCTCCACACTTCTCTCTAGAAGGCAAGTGACATATTCCTTTTTGAGATTGCAGTCTACACTTTCATGGTCAGCAGAAGGGTTTAAGCCTCAGCAGGGGCCAGCTGACACAGCAGCTAAGATTAGATCTCAAATAACTATTTCAAAACCTTGTGTAATCACCAAGAAAGGGCAAAGAGCTAAAGCATGAGCATAGAGCAGCACTGAGTTTGGATGCCCCTCTCTTTTCTTGATACAGCCAGTAGCTTCATCATGTCTGCAACAATAAAACAAAGCATTTGCAGAGCCCAGTGCTATTTTGAATGAGTTTAAAAAGAACTGAAATTATGGACATTCACTTCAAATCAGGGCTAAATGTTTTGGATGAGAGAACCCAAGAGTTCTCACCTTATATATCTGTTTAGGAGGTCAGCTGTTGGTCCTTGTATTTTCCTTTCTAGCACCAGATGCAACCACTTGCATTGGCATTGAGTGAGACAACTCAGCCTTTAACTAAGCTAAAGTAGATCCTCAGCTTTCCCAGGAGAAAATGAGATAAATTGTTTACCTACATATATAGAAAAGTATTTGGGCTAAATAACTAATTTACTGATGGACAATGTGACCTTCTTTGAGTCTTTAATTACATTTTGCTGTTAAGCTATTCTTTCTGCAATCTATCTGTTAAGAACAGTAGATGTGTAGGGTTTTTTATTATATGCACATATCCACATTTTGGTCAGCTTCAGGATCCACTCCAAAGGTGAAAGTGGAAGCTTTTCTTAAACACCAACTTAAAGTCCAAGATTCAAGCGATGCACAATTCACCCTCAGCACAGGCAAGAAGCAGCCACATCCCTTTCCCAGGACAGTGAGTTAGTGCCTTGTCATGGGCACTAACCGTGGGCTACAACAATTTTCACTGGGCTCCCTGCCAAGGAGCCCAGCAACTGCTGCCACGGAGGGAGTAAAGCAGGAGTTTGAATATGGAGCTTTACTCCCCCTGTGACCGTGTCCACCCAGCATCTCCCAAGCTGTAAGGGGGGCTGCAGCTCAGAAGACTTTGCTCTTTTTTAATCAACTCCTAGGCTAGCTATGAAGCAGCAAATCCTTTCTTTGCCTCCTTGCCCAGATCAGCGTTTTGCATTCCCTGGATGCCCTGAACATACTGCAGCAGGCAGTTCAGCAACACCAATGGCCACATGCAGAGAGATTGTCTCTCCTTCTGCCGGAGCTATCAGGTTTTGCAAATGCTATAATAAGAATAAATAAAACCCCTGATGCCTTGAGAAATAAGTAGGAAAAGATAAGGAGGCAGATAATTGTAATTTTCAAGACTGATAATATCACTCAATTTAGACATTAACATTCTAGCTAAAGCTCTAAACTTTGGGTTTACTGAGCATGCCTGTTATTAACTTTGCCTACTCAGACTGCATTGGTAGCAGGTAGGTGTATAATTTTAAAATTACTTTGAATTATTTTGCACATTAAGAATTGCAGAGACAATGATTATATTTTTTTCCCAGGCAGATGATGAAAGGTCTTACAGGATTTATTACTACCCTTCTGAAGGTTTGGGAGGAGTGTTTACTGGATGGATCCATAGCCTGTTTAACTTTCCATGCTCCTCTATTAAAATGATACCCTTTATTCTTGTTCTGTAACTAAGAAATGACACACAGCATATCCCCATCTCTGATTCATTACACTGCAAAGTCTTAAATCCTTTCTCTTCAGAGTTTCAGCCAGAGAAGATTAGTCTTCACCCCTCCTGATGTGGTTTCTCCTGTCAGCCAGGTCACAGCAACCACCTTTCAGGCGGGAACAGACAGACTCTGGAGGAGTCCCCAGAGACCCTCACAGCATTATGCACAAAGCAGCTCTGGGAACAGCCTGGCACAAACAAGGACCAGGGAGTTTCTAGCTCCCTTTCCTTATCCCTCTCTTCAGCTAGATGGAAAGTGGAGTATCCCTGTTGTACTGAGCCCTGGAAAGACTTTCAGTGAGCTCCCTGGGGAAAAAGGAGAAATGGTTCATGTAACAATGTTAGAACTCCATCCAAATATGGTTTCAAATGGCAGAAGAGGCTTCCCTTTCATGGGAACAGTGGTTCTGACATTGCTTCCCGTAATAATATTATTAGTATCATTTAAAAAAATAGGTAGAGATACTACTTTACTTTGGGGAAAGATTTTGAATGCATGTGGCCTGTTTTTTACCATAAAATATGTAAGAAGGAAAGAAAGCATCAAAACAGTACCAGTGCAAGCAGCTAGGAAGCAACTCTGTCAGCATTACTGAGAGTGGATGTTCTCCACCCCATGTGCACATATAAGGATAAATAAATTCCTTCATTCACATGACAAATCCATTGAACTCCTGCCAGGCTTAATGATTCTGCATTGACCCCCCAAAATTCAAAATAGATTTTCTTGGAGGTAAAAGCCCCCAGTGAATATAAAGGCTGTTATTTATTCTGTCCCATCTTGGTTTTAATGTCAGTGAAAATGCAAATACACTGGAATATAAAATTTCACTTTCCAAATAAACCTGATAGCTCAAAAACCTGGGGTAAGATATAATTTCTGCTGAAGTCAATAAAAATTCTGCGAGACTTTATCAAGACAGGATTCAATACCTTAAAATGCTTTAGCATTAAAGTGAGTGCTGCTCCAAATATGAGAGATGATTTATTGGAAAACAATACCAGGACATGTCATACCTCATCATTAAGATTACCTTGTGTTCATTATCACTTTTTCTTCTAACTGAACTTCGAAGATCGGTACTAGATGACTGCTCATATTAAAGGAGTTCTGTTAAAGGCAACTGTACTTCATATTTTGTGCTGCTATTTAAAGAAAATTCTTTATATCGATTACCTAAAAAGACCAATGGAGAAAAACAGAATGGAGGAAGACATACATTCTGAACAGTTAGATACACTCCCTACCCTATGCTTTCTTAAACACAGGAAAAATTATTTTTGCTCTTCTATAAACTGTTCCCTGATATGATGATATTGTGACTTCTTAAAACAGCTGTCTGAAATGCAGAAACAATCAGAGATGTTATTGTGAAGGGCTGCAAAGATGACACGACTTTTACCCGCATCTTTCCTGAGCTGGTATAGTGTGGGAAAGCAGTTACTTGGAAAGTTGTCATTATTTCCTCTTGTGTTGTTCAGAACAGATTTATAAATACAGGCAGCCAGATGTTACTGTCAAGAGGAGCTGTTGGTTTGTGGCAACATAACCCTTGTTTTCCAATGACCATGGAAATACAGAGGGAATTGTCTCCTGGCTGCTTTGAAAAGGACAGCTTTTAGCAGAAGTATTCAGATTTAATTTAGTATGCAGCTAAAAACTAGATTAAGAACTCATCTTTTATTTCTAGTTGCTTCTGCTTTGCCAAGAATTGAGAAAGTCTTGGTGACCCAATTTTTAAAAGTAAAAATATTGTGACACAACCGTGATTCCAAGCCTTGGCAGTGTGAGGTTCATGTTTGGACTTGATGATCCTAGAGGTCTTTTCCAACCTAAACGCTTCCATTATACTGTGATATGCTCACTTTATCCCCTAAGGATGTTTTCAAACCACAGATGTGAAGAAGGAAAATTGCCCAAGTAACGTGAATCTGAGATTAAGTCATATGGAAAACTGATCCTCTGAAATAGGCAGGGACCTTTCTACAGCATTTAGTGGGCTTTTTCAACCCTTCCTTCCATATGTGGATGAGCAGCAGTGGGAGCACTTTAATGTGATTCATAGGCAGTGCCACGGCTGAGCCTGCCCTCTCTGCACAGCTTTGATGAATCCCTCCTGGACCACTTCCCTACATCCACTCCCTACACCCATTAACTCTGTCCCAACTGGCACTGGACAAAACTAGACTCTTTGTCTCAAATCTTTGATTACATTTGGAACCCCCAATAATTAATTTAGGTCATCACTTCTGCAGGAAGCACTGTTTTCATTTGTATTCCTTTCTTCTGTTCTTTTGTGTTTTGTTTCTCTGAAGGATATGGGTTTGCCTTAATGTCACATCTTTGAGCTAACATGCATCTGAGGAAGGCAAAAGGAATTTATTGCATTTTGGCTAATACAGAGGAAAGGGGAAATTGCCTACATAATGAAACAGGAGATGCAGTTTTAACTGCCATTTCTCTTGTCTCCATAGTACTGGATACACAAATATAAAATATATGATCTACCTCCTGCTTCAAACATACCAACGTGCAATTAAAACCACAAAGCTTGACAACCTGTTGTCAAGTTGTTTAAGCAGTTGTTTCAGAATCTGACAGACAAACTTATAAACAAAACGTAGAGCACCAGATCGTGGGATGAGGCAGCATCATCATGTGGCTTCCTCAGTTATCTCAAAATTTGGAAAACAAAAAAGCAAGAGGAATACTTTTTCTCCTTGAATAAATAACAGTTTAATTACATTATAGAAATAAAATATGATATGGTAGGAATACACTGGAAATCTTACAGAAATACTATTCTGCTACTGGTAAGTAAATGGTCAAAGCTACTTTTCATGACAATCTGAACAGTACTTGTATACAAACTATTATACAGGTTGCTAATGAAAAATATTGCAACAGTTGCAAGAATGTTACCAGCTCAAACAAACATCTAATGATACAATATTCTTCTAAGAGGAAGTAATAATGTTAGATTTACAGACAATAAAGAGTTATGTTCTCCACTTTGAAACACTGGAAATAAAAACCTCAGGAAATCCGATTTCTTTACCTCATATTATCACAAGGAAAAATTTTCCTTTCACTGTGAAACAGCATCCCAAGAGACCCTGTAAACAGTTTATTCAAAGGTAGTATTTGAGATGTCACAGCAACTTCAACAATTTTCCTAGTCTACAATTACAGACTTCTTAGGCCACTGGTTGTACAGATGTCTTTTTTTTTTTTCCACTTATTTACATACATTCAGCGCATTAACAGCGGGTAGAACGCGCTGTCTATCTCACAATAGACACACCAAAATTTTTATTGAAAGGCCAGTGCAAGATGTGGATAGTGATTGCACAGCACTGAGGAGATTGTATCATACAAATATACAATTAGACTGTCGAGAATCTAACTCTGCACACGTGTGACACAGATGGTCTTCTCGGTAGATACATGACACATAAGAGTTGGTACATACACATGTAACTGCAACTAGCAGTGGTGAATGGATGGTGATGATGATGGTGATGGTGATGATGATGATGATGGTGTGGGTGGCTGTGGAACACAGTCTCATTTGGCTATGCTGTCACTAAGTGAAGGTAGCCAACTGCAATTTAGGAATACCTAAAGCTGAAATACAAGTACAGCTTATCCTGGAACGGCAGCAGATTTTTCTAATGAAAGAATAGTTCTACTTAGTGTGCAACATGTAAGGAAATTGTTGCCAATTCTTTAATAAGTGGTTCTAAGTGAACCGATGCAGTTCCCAGAGCTTTAGAAAAACTCATTATGCAAGTGAAGATACTGATGACAGACGACAACATTTCACAGGATGCTATTTCTTATTATATCAGTAAGCACCAAGTTAAGTGCCAAGACAGCCCCATTGTCCCATGATTTATCGTAAAATTTAGAACTTGAATGCACAACAAAATTCCACAAAATTTGCATTTAATTCACAAGAAGACAGTTTCAAAAATGGCTCTTAAAATACCCTTAACATTTCAAATGGGCTTTCCCCCACTCCTCCAAGGAACTGTTTTAGGATGGACTAGACCTAGTCATAAGAAATGTCTTTCAGGAGGATTTGACATCCTCTGGGAATCCTCTGCAATCCACTGGTTTTGGCTGACTGCAGTGGGCGCCTGGAGAGTGTGGTGTCATCCCATCACATAGGTAAGCTGCAAGGGAGGTGGGTGGAGGAGGAAAGTCCCCATCTCTTCCAGCTGTTGCTGGAAGCACCTCACTTGGTCCAGTCTTATCTTTAAAGCATTCTACCCCTCACCAAGCCTAAACTTGGAGCGACTTGCATCCCCACAGAACCACTGGCTGAAAGGGGCTGGGTGTTGGTACAGACGGCTGCTCTGGCCTGCACTAAAGGGAGCCAGAGAGCCAGGGCTGTCGCCCCCTCTCTCTTCCTACCTAAGCACAAGGATGGGTGGCAGGGAAGTATGGATTTGGCTCCACTCGTCCTGTGCCATGGAGAAAGTCACCCCTGTTGCAACAAGTGCCAAGCAGCTAAAGGACTGAGCTGCGTTTTCAGCTATTTTGGCAGAAATCAGCCAGAAGGGTGAGGAAACGGTCTGAAAAAGCAAGGCAGCAGAGGAGAGGATCCCAGACCTTACAACTCAGAACAGAATCATAGAATATCCATGCCTCAAAGACTATCTGGTAGCATGTTCCTTGTGACAGTCCCATGATGCAGAAACTGTCCCACCATGGAACAGAGTCACCGTTTTCCTTCAGTAACTTCTTCCTGGTAGTGTCAAATCTCGTCAGTGGTTTCAGAGAGATGCACCTCATTGCAAGCTATCATATTCGAATATTCACAGCCTTAAAACAAACTACCATTTACTCCTGGCTTTCTCAGCCTTCGGGAACACCCTCAACAGCCACAGCATTTGTCATTGCGGGCTCATTCCGGGTTCTCTGCTTCTCATTTCCCTTTATTCTCAAGTGCAACTGAAAGATTGCTTCCTCTAGCACATGGATACACATCTCAGCATGGATCGAGATGTTTTTTGTACGGTACTTTCACCAGTAATCAATTGGAAGAACTCAATTTTAGAAACAGAATTCGTGTGCAAAGCGTGCAACAATACAGTTACATTTGGTCATAGTGTCCTATCTTAGCTATGCTACCATGACTCAAACTGGTTAGTATACTTGCACACACACACACACAGACACACACACAGATATTTATTTATATACACGCTCACAAAATAAGAAAATGTCTAAGTCTGACAATATTTCCTCCTCTTTTAGTGAAGACGAGAGTTTGGCATCTCAGGCTCTGAATCTGCTTAGACCTGGGATACAGGAATGTGACACACTTCAAGTACACATCGACTGCACAGTGATAACATCATACATTGAGTCTGACACACGCTGTCTTCAGTGGTCCCAAACCAGCACATGGCTTAAAACCAGAAGCCCATTGAAGGAGCCAATATCCAAGACCTTTGCTTTTCAGTGTTCGTATTCATGCAATGGCCAAGAGCAGGGCAGTAGTCTGTGCAACCATAAACATCCTTCTGTATAAACGCAGTGGTATTTAAAAGTCTGAACCAGTGCATTCCTTTCTCACATTCCTCCTCTATTCTTCTGTTGCTGTTAGTCTCATATGCATGTGAAAGTAAAAGGTAGTGGGGAAATAATTTTAGTAGAAGAACACAAAGCCTCTCCTCTAAGTCCACAGAAGACCACTAAAAGTGTAAAATTTCCAAAATATCTCATAGGAATTCTTCAAATACAGTAAGTGTTTTCAATGGGGTTTACATATCACGTTTCACATTGTTTCCACGGAATTCTACCTTATCACTTTGTTTAATCAGACAAATATCAATAACACATAATAAAACAGCACACAATTCACAGGACACGACACATTTTACAAAACCTCTAAACTCAGCACTGTTTTTATAAAAAATCAGAAACTCCTATTACTTACGGACATGAAATACATTTCACATTGAAATGAACAGCATGGTTATAAGGTGTTTTTTCTTATCTGATGGTATTGGCTTAGGATGCGTTATTTTTTCGATTAGGTTTCACAATTCTTCACACCCCCAAAGGAACAATTGCTAATCTGGTATTTTCTCTGTGCTCTTTCAGGAAACATTATTCAGTAAACACCTTTTGAGAAAAACTTGTGAAAATTTATCTTGAATCCCTAATTGTAAAACCTGAAGAACTGGCTGATGGTAATGCTCTTAACACAATCATTGCTCAGCTTACAATGACAAACCAAAAAATATTACAGGAGGGTACAAACACGTTAAGCCATGGGTTTGGTTTTCTCTGTTGTTGATTTTTTAAAATTTTTATTTTTTTTTAAACTTAAATTTCTTTTCTCACAACACTGAGAAGTCTCTGACTTACAACGCTTCAGCAGTTGTGTCTGTGGAGACAGACATGGTAACTTTGGCAATCTTAACTGTGCTCTTAATGCAGCTCTCGGCAGCCCTGTGCACGTTCCCCGCGTTGTTGGCGTGTTTGTGCTGGCAGTCAGACTCCATGCTGTTATCCAGGGGCTGCGCGGTCCCTTCGCAGGTGGGGAACATGCTGCGGAAGGCGTGTCGCAAGTCCTTGCTCCTCAGAGCGTAGATGATGGGATTCACTGTTGAATTCAGCAAACAGAGCATGCTACAGAAGGCAAAGATAGTCTTGATCAGCTTGTTCATTTTCCCAAAGACATCATACACCATGATGGCGAGGAGAGGGCCCCAGCATATGATTAAAACAACAAGGATAAGGACCAAGGTTTTGGCTAACCTGATGTCCATACGAGTTTGGTCAGGCCTAGTGATCTGTACCTTACCATCCTCTGTCGACTGAATGATTATGCTTTTCTGCGTGCCTCGCTGCAACATGCGAACAGCGTGGCTGTGAGCCTTCCACAGAATGTACATGTAGGCATAGACAATGAACAACAAGAGGACGCTGGTGACCCCGATCCAGAACATCAGGTACGTCTCATCGATGAGAGGGAATATGTCTGAACAAACAGAATTGAGCTTTTTGCAGTTCCAGCCGAGCAGGGGAAGAACAGCTATTACGATAGCGATGGTCCACATCACACAAAATGCTACGACAGCCTTTGGTCGGGTAACAATCCTTTTATAAGCTAGCGGCCTGTGTATAGAGATGTACCGGTCTATTGCCGTGAGGAAAAGGCTACCTACAGAGGCGGTGAAGGAGGCTGTAACTCCACCCAGTTTGAACAAGAAGACATTGGGGCTATCCTTCCGGTGGAAAACATGGAAATCCACAAAACTGTAGACAAAAATCACGCTGCCCAGGAGGTCAGCCACAGCCAGGCTGCCAATGAAATGGTAAGAGGGTCTACACCGGAGGCTTCGGGAGTGGAGGATGACACACAGGACGAGGAGGTTCTCTAGGACTGTGAAGGTGCCCAGGGTGAGTGACAGCACGGCGATGGCCAGCTGCTGGCTGGGGTTCAGGATCATGAAACATTCCATATCCATAAAGTTCTCCCCGCATTGTATATTCTCCTCATTATCCTTAAAAGTGGACAGGGACTTGTTGTAAAACTCTGTGATGTTGACCTGCTCTGAGGGAATAATGCTTAACAGGGAATCATCTCCTCCAGTCATTTTTTCTTGGAAAGGATCACCCCTGAAGGAAGAAAGAGGGAACTTCTGGGGGTAGTACCCCAGCTTGGATGCCATGTCGCCCTTCATGTCTTCGTAATGGATATCGTTGGAGCCCATGTAAAGGAGATCTGTTGTGATTGTTCGGAAAGTTGTATCTGCGAGGCCATCTAGAATTGACTTCATAACCCCACTCTTGTTGGTTTCAGAGATACTTGCAGGATGAAAAAATACATCGGAGGAAATCCTATGTGGGGAAAAGATCAGACTTCATTAACATAAAGAGAGACACAAACTCCATGGACAGCTGAGCTGTGTCAAACAAAATCAACCCTTCTCTGGTATTCAGTGCAGTATTCTAGCTATGCCACTGTGGGAAATCAAGGTGGGTTGAGCACTTAGAAAGAAATCACCTGGATTTCTCTAAAACTGAATTACACTAAGAAATGACGTGAAAAACAGAGGCACAGGAAATTGAGTGTTTCACAGGAAAGCAATTTTCATTTCTCATCAAAACTTTCTGAGCTGCTCCACCAGAAAGATATTTTTCTCAGCTTCTGATTGCAAAGTACCTTGCAGACCAATATTCCTTGGTCTTGCTTCATTTAGATAATACCAAGTGCCATGCAGGAGCAGCACTAAACTGAGTCACCACCTTCATTGTTTTTCTTTCAGAAGGCACTGAGCATTTTGAAAAATTCACAGCAGAGACAATGGTGACAGAGCCATGCACTCCAAATTTCACAGTTCACCCAGTATGCCTATATATTTTTATTATCCTGCTACAGCAACCTGAGGTCTATTAACATCCTGAATTTGCTACAGCAAATTTAATAGCAAGGTATTTGATCAATAAATATATAGCTTCATTACACTCATATATAGAGATTGCTCTATTCTTTCCTTCTGCTAAGCAAACTAAGGTACTGGAATCTTTGAGCAGTATGAGGGAGGTGGCTCTGTCCACAATTTCACGAAAGATGACCAGTCCTGTTAAGTCAGTGAAAGAACCAGTGATCTCCTCAATACACACCAGAAGCCTCAGTCAGGACAGTTCAAGTTTGCCTAGATAAACATAGTACCAAGTTTAAGCAGTGGTCAAAATTCCAGCCAAAAGGGACCAGGAGCCACTGCTTCTGTGAGAAGCACTGTCATGTAACTTGTACTCCTGGGGATGCCCTCAAAATGTTCTGTCCCCTCCAAAATAGGAGACCCAGTAGAAGGTTCCCGAATAACCAGTGGTCTCAGAGATCTGTCCAGAACAGCCTTTGCTCATGGATGGTGACTAGCTGTGGGGAACAATTCTTGGTCAGGGTTCCCATGGGAGAGGACCCCCATCAGCACTTGAGCATGCATTGGCATGTAAGATAAGTCTTACAGCTCTTGTTATGCTGTACTCCTTTATATTACTTTGCCAATAGAAAATGCCTTGAATATGGATTGAACATCTGCTTTAGGGCCCCCTTCCACCACCTCAATGGATGAGAGTGATCTGAATACAAATAAGAGACAGAATCACTCTTTTTGTGCACCACAAATATTCTGCATCTGCTATAGGACATCTCAATGATCAACCAGCAACAGGATCAAACCAAGCTTCTTCTTGCTTTTAGTACAGAAGAAATTGTTGCACTCAAGAAATCCTAGATGCCAGTACATAAGCTTGTACTGACTCAATCTGCTCACTTTACACAACTGACAATAAGTGGTCAGAAAGGCTACAAGAGTTTATCTGACAAAATCAGAACACTGATCACCTCAGCTCCTAAAGAGAAGACATGCACAGTAGGTACCACTTTTCTCTTTTCTCATGAAAACTATATAGGAAAGAAGAAAAGAATGCCTCTCTACAACAATAGCAGTACTTAAAAATACGTGAAATCATGAGCATTTCCACAGAAGCAGAGATCACTTGGCTGATGATATATTTACACTGCCCTTACAGCATGTGAACACTCAAGACTTTCTCCACAGCTCTTTAAAGTTTTGCCTTTTATTAAGCAGGCCTCGACACTGAGTATTAAAGGGAATATATGAACTTAGACCTTCAGAAGTCATTGCAACTCCAATGCTGCAAAGGAGTATGAGTACAAACAACCCTTACTTGGATAGTTGCGACACACAACATATACTGGTTGAGTCAGCTTTTGCAGACCCAGTTTGCTCAGCAAATAACAGTTATTAGACAGACAGACAGTATTAAGGAATTTAATTTTGAGGGCGTGAGCAGTGAGGGAAGGAAATGCCACTGAAGCATACATTAAAAAGGAACAGCAATCATCTAATATGGAAGGCACTTTTCTGTTTTATAGCTGTTCCTAGAGAATCTGCAGATGCTACACGCTGCAAAGATGACTCTGCTGATAAATGTGCTTTAGGTGAAGTGTGGTAACTTTAAGCTTGGCATTGTAAAACCATTTTAAAACCAGAAGTATAGAATGTGTTATTAATTTGAAAACTATCCAAAAATATGAAATAAAAAACTAGTTCTATAAATATGTAAAGATTTGCTGTGGTATCCTCTGCTATTCAAGCTTATTTTTGACAGAAGAAAAAGAACCATTTTAATGAGTAAAGCCACAGCCCCATGTCGAGAAGATTATGTCTGAGGAAAGCTTCATAAATTGTATTCAACTGAGCACTTCTGCTAGACAGACAAACAAATCGTTATGAGGTAGCTGGTCCCTGCTGGAGCCATGTCAAGTACAGACGTCCTCAGAATTAGGTGCCATGCAACCCCTACCTTTCTTTGAAATACAAATGAAAGAACACGAATTCTTGTGTGCTCTTTTGAAGGTGGCAGTGAGTTATGTGACAATATCACTATGCATGCATATGCTATGCTAACAACATGGTTAATGGGATCAGGAGAGGCAAGTCTTACTTTGAATGTCAATGATTTTTTTTTTCTCTGTATTTTTACATTGAGATTATTACAGTAATTTTTACCTTATTGTCTCTGTAAAGAGAGTTTTCTTTGAGAGTACTTGGGAGTTCATTAGTAGTGTAGTTTAGGCTTTGGGGGATGCTGCTAACATTAATTTTGGTTTTGTTTGCTGCTGGGAATATCCTAATTGGAAATTTCTAGCAGTATGTGTGCATGCACCTATTCAAGCTGCAGTTGATTTTTATTAAAGTTGCAGTAAAGCAACCACTTGCCTGATCTGGAATTACACTTTACAGGAAATTCATTTATTTTAATTTAGATACTAGCTTATCCCAGTATAAGCTCACTACTAAAATGCACCGAAGAGATCGGCGAGATTTTCCATAGCGGTCTGGTGAAAACAAGACCGGACCTTTGGCACTGCAAGTCTCAGCTCACAGGTGCTGCACAATTTGACACAAAGAAAAGACAGTAGCAGAAGCAATGTTCTTATTCCTGGTGTTTTTAGATGGTCAGGTGCACGTGCCAGTGCCACACACATTTTGGCTCTGAGCATTTCTGCCAAACCTGGAGTGCTGAGCAGGCAGCACCCATGAAAACAGACATCCCACACCATCCAGCCACACTGCTCTTTGCAGCTGGCTTCAACACAATCCAAACCCTTCCTGCCCAAGACCCATGACCAACTCCACATTAAATACTCCAAGAGGCCCTCTGGCTTCTCAGAGCTACCTCAGAGAAGAAGTGTCCCCCACACACTTTCATCCTCTCTCCATGGGGCTGGAGTAACAGCTGTGTGCTGCAGAAAGCTCTCACACGCAGAGTGGCAGTAAGGGAGAGTCTCCCTTCTCTGCCAAGAACTCTCTTGCCCTTCCAGAATCCACTCTTCCAACTTTGAGTTTCCAAAGCTCTCAGCTGCTTTCCTTCCATAAATGAGCTCTACTACCTCACTCATTTTAAAACAGCTTTTAAAAGACTGAAACATTGATTAAATATGAAGGAGAGCCTGCACCAACACTGGCACTCAAAAATTTTGATTTATTTCCACAACTGCATGCAGCAATTCACAGCAAGTATTGAATTATGATTGCAGATAAGAATTAAACAACAGAGAAAAACTTCAGGATCTTTTATCTTGAAGAGCAGATCAGAACAGTCATAGCTGAGCACCATTTTAGACCTTTCTCCCATCATCCAGCTGCTGTTGATGGGCAATGCCAGACCAGCTGTGCAAAGTGACTGCCACTAGATGGAGTGGCTTTGACAAACTCTCGGCTTAGCTGTCTGCAGTGACGTGTTCAACTTCCTTTGGCCCTCTTTCCCTGCCTACTTTACCAGGGACCAAACACATGAGGTGTTAAACATCACCTGAAGGTTGAAAACACAACTTTGTAAGGCTCTGCCTTCAAAGTGAAAGAATTAGCGAAGAGTTGAGGAGCCAAGCCTTGCTAGTGCCCTCCACTGTGTGGTTACATATAGCCCTAAAAGATGCTTGAATATCAGAATATAAATACACTTCAGGTAAAATAAAAAATAGATATTACATAATAGGCTAGTAACTTATCATCAAGGACAAGAGGGACAATTATACCTCCTCCAGATTTCTTGCTAGTCCCCAAGACCAGTGCACTTGGGGAACAAGAACGTGACTTCATTAAAATGCTATTAACCTATCTTCTCCTGCTGTTCTGGGGTAGAAGGAGAGCTGGAAAGTGTTTATCATTGTCTACAAAAAGAGCTGAATTTGTTACAATTTTCAAATCAGGATGATTGATAAAGCAATTTTAATAGCCTGAATAGGAGGAGTGAGTATTTATGCTCTTCCTCGCAAAATAATTATGAGCAACACAATGATGATACTGATAGCTGCAAAAATGTTGACATTGCAATAAAAGGAATCAAAACAAGAAAGGAAAATCCACAATCAAACCTTTTTGGTTTCCATTTTAGAAAATATTTTGATCTCCATGTCTATACATTTCTTCTATGATAATCATTGTTAATTAAGAACAGGCTAAAGGACAAATAGGAAGAATTCAAACAATTTCCGAATGCATAAAAACATATAAATGCACTCTCCTTGTTTACACCTTATAAGTCATTCAGAGAAGGGCATTATCTTCTGATAAGTCTGCAAAGTGCCCAGTACACTGGGACTCCTCCCAGACTGGGTCCACTGGTCTCCCACAGGAGAAACAGCAGTAATTTACTCATATGCAGTCAGCTGTAAAACTGTGAGAGAAATGAGATCTACCATAGTAACTGGCCTCTAGGAATTAGAAATGTCCTATAAAATCAAAATTTATATGGCTAATAATTACCTTATCCCATATGGTGATGGACAGTACAGCTTCGAGGACAGAACAAGGTTTCCAAGCCTTGGAGAAAGAAATGCGCAGATTGAGAAACGGCACTCTCAGACTCTAACACCAAGTAAGGAGAAAACACATGTTGAGAAGAACGCGAAGGCAATGTACCACTATCCTATTTACTGGTTTACTACTCCATCTCCAAAACTGTGCTACTCCTAGGCTAAAAATGGCAAATATGCTGTCATTCCTAATTCAGGATAACTTGCATTCATTTCAGTCAGAATTTTCTCTGTGTGAGAGATCAGGAGGGAGCACAGACGCTAGGAGAGGAGTAAATAAAGGATGTTATCTTCTAGATACAGCAAGGCACTATCAGCCATGGGGTAAACTAGGGCATGCAAGTAATGAATCCAATTTTGTTCTTATGTAACATGATCATATCTTCAGCAAGTTGAACCTTAATTAGCAAGAAGGCACAGCTACATGGTTATTTGTGTTAATTAACATACCGTTTGCACACTAGCAGGATAAAGGCTGGACTGTTCCAATTTGTGGGCAAATGGCTCCTATGTGACACCCCTCAGCATCCAGCAGCTGACAACCTGAACAAAAACAAAACAAGGGGGAAAGCAGGGTGTTAATCAGTGATGGACACTGATATTTTTAAAAGGAAAAGTATTATTTCCTTCCTCCAAAGTTGGCAAGATATGTGTACCAGTTTTAGCATGGGTGATTAGCAGGTACAGAGAAAAGGAGGCTGCACCTTACATCCCAAACAGCCAGCACATATATAAGGGTCTAAGATCATAGAAGTTCAAAAGCAAAGCTGAAGTCCTGCTCCTTCTGGTGTGGGGGAAGGACCAAAACTTTGCTCTCTGTGAGTCAGGTGAGCATGCTAGCAACCTCTACATCCTGCTGCTTATCTCTAAACTGCTCGAGTTGTTCCATGTTGGATTTAGAGCTAAACATCTGGAAATAAAGGCACCAACTGATATTCCAAGAGGCAGAGTGCATGCCTGGTGAGAGGCTTAGCTTGAAGCCCTTTCTCTGAATTAAGAATGCACCTCCTGCATCCCATACAGACACAGAGGAGGAAGAGCAGGGGCAGCTGCCCTGTCTGCCTGTGAAAAATCTCTAGAACTTCTGGGGTCACCCAAAACTCCTCAGCCTGTAAAATACAACCCCTTATACATACATTTCCTACAAAGTTGTAGACAAGACAAATTAGTGAAGTCACAAATCAGCAAAGGGACCATCATGGTCACACTAGAGCTACCTGCTCTGCCCAGCTTTTGGGAGAAGGGACAGAAGGCAGAGGTGGATATTGTAAAACTGTAGGATTTAAAGATATTTCACAGTTTTTCACAATTTTGAACTCTTAAACTTTTTCTTTTTCACAAAACAGTTCATCCTGGATTTTAAAATTCCAACAGAAATCCTGTAATTTCCAGCCTCTTTTCTAGCCATTCTGTAATGCCAAAAGGTGCAGGCACTTATTGCCGAGCAGAATTCACATAAATGTTAAATGGGGACAGAGAAGCCCAGCCAGATGCAAAAGAGAAAGGAGCTGAACACTCAATCTCCTGGGAGTACCTAGAAGAAACAGCAGCTTAGTACACAATGTGTAGTTTAAGGGAGAGAAGTCATTTGAAACTGTAACAGAGCAGGATATAAAAGATCAGGCTCCACTGGATGCTAAATGGTAAAGGTCTCCAGAAGAATGTAATGTCTAGAGGATAAAACTGGAGGAAAACCACACTTATTAGGAAGAAAATAGAAAGAGTGAGAGAGAACCACTCTTAGAAAATAGTTTCCATGCAATGGCCAGAGCAGAACACAGAAGGTCACAAATTCGTTGCAGCAGAAATATTAGTGAACTTTATTAAAAGAGTAAAGCTTAGAGACAGAAAGATAGCAAAAACATCAAGCTCCAGGGAGAATTCTCATAAACTGCACAGAGTGTATATCTGCCTTCTCATCCCCCCACAACAAACTGGCTGTAACAAGTTTTAATTAAAGAAATCATGAGATAGCTAGGAGATGCCAAAAGCAATGGTAATGTGGGTTAAGTTATTGGTGTGGTAAGGACTGGTAAGAGAGAGGAAAGATAACTACTGTCCTCATACTAGGAATAAGACATCTCCAGGTGAGACAGGAGAAAAGTGGAGAAAGGTAAGAAAGGAAAACCCAAGTGGAAGTGCCTCAGTGAGGCAGGGATACAGATTTTAGAGAAAGAGAAGAATTGCCTTTATGATAGGCAGAAGGAAAGCAGATCAGGTGAAGGAGAAAATTCACGAGAGAAAACCTCCCTCCTCTTCTGAGCTATGCGAATTTCAGAGACACTTCCATAAGCTAAAGGATATAGCCAGTAGGATTTTTCAGATCTCACCATAAAGAAAGAACAGATCCACTGCTTGCTCTGCAGGCAATGACTTGCTCTTTTGAAAGTCCATTTCTGATCTGTATTCAAACAACGAAGGAAGATGCAAAGGGCTCCGAGAAGCCATCTTTGGTAAGGTCAGAGAAAAGGACAGCACTGACAGTTGGGACCAGGCTGGGGACACTCAGGAGAGGTTAGCTGAACAAATTTGGCCAGGGACATTAACAAAAATCAAACTGCTTAAGGAAAATACGGGATACAGACTTCAAAGGTGGAAAGGACAAGAGTGCTCAAATGGAGCCACTGAGTGACCAATACAATGGATAAACATACCAAAAGTAAGAAAGAGGTTCACAGGCAATGACAAGTGCAAAGAAGGCCAGCAACACATTGCAAACCAACATCCCTTCTACCTCAGTCTTCAAGAGTCTGCTTCTCCTGCATTCTTTTTTCAGGCCATCAAGTATTGGCAATGCTAAGAAGCTAGGATAAAAAGGGTTTTGGCAACTGCGATGTCCCGTGCCACCAGCATTATCAAAGGACAAAAATACCCTCTCCCAATTAAAAAATGAAAAACATTCTTTAGTTTCTGGAGCTTAGGCCTTTCCTAAGATTTAAACAAGCTCAGATAACTGTCTTCATAGCTACATTCACAATATAATGATATTCAAATATACTGCCTTCACACACACAAATAACTTGTGAAATTATTTGCCAGCATATTAAGCCACTACACCAGATTGCTTGGCAATGGTGTATGTCTTTGAAATATGCAGATGCTTTTCTTTTTTTAAAAAAAGGAGAGAGGGAGGGAAGAGGAGAAGTGAGAAAGAATTACAGTAGAATTTGATATCCAAGTAGCAGAACAACAAATTGTGGAGAGAATCCAACCAATATTACATCAGACTTGGAAAAATAGCTAAAATATACTGAGGGATGAGTTATGACTTTATATATATAGGTATACTTCTATGCATAAACTTACAAATAGACATAAACAAAAAAACCACATGCCTAGAGGAAGAACTAAGTCTCACAAACCCTGCAGTATGTCATGCATAAACTCAAATTACAAGTGCTAGAGTACACGCAGACAAGTTACAAGTGTAGGTACAAAAAAATACCTACAAGATGCCTGCTGAACATCCTTCTGAATTCCCTTATACACAGCCCTTTAGGCTAAATGCAGGAATCTAAAACTAGTACATCTATCACTGAGATCCTGTAAAATGTTTTGCATGTATATATACATATCTCGCCTAATATTCCAGGCATGTACATAGTCTGGACTTCAGTGCTGCATTCCTGAAAACAGTGGTACAACTGACTAAGAGCAGTGATTTCTGAGAGTATGTTTCACACACTCAACAGAACAGGAAGGTGGGAACCCCTCAAGATCCTAAACACAAACTTTGAAAGGTTTCCCAAAATGAAGACAGATAGAAACTACTACTCCAGTGAGGACTGAAAGGGAATTGACAGTACAGACCTGCTTCTGCTCAGTACTTTGTAGTGAGTAAGCACACCTTTGTTAAGAATGTATAATTGCCATAAAAGAGGTTAACACGGGACGAGATACTATTTGATGCCACCTAGCCTCAATCTACACAAACAATACAATATCCACTTTCACGAACATACCAGCCAAGGTAAAAGAAGTGAACATCATACTAACATGCACTGTAATTAAATACCTATTTTGTTTGTAATTTGGATGTGGCCAGTTTCACCAAGAGAGGATGATCCTACTGAAGAGCGGCAGAACCAAGCTTGGGCTATGCATCATTGTAACGCCCTTGCATAAGGCACAAATGGCAGAATAAAATGTGCTCTGACCTTATGTTGCAAACCCAATCATTTTTCATGGGCAACAATGGCACCTTCGGGAAAAAGGGGGAAAAAGAAGTTCTTTCCAACGAGAAATTGATTTATAAGTCATTATAGCCATTTCAAAAGGATAGGTCATAGCTGGTTTCAGCAATCATTAACAAAGACAAACACTTCCAAAGGCTGTAAGTTTTGGGGGGAAATCCTTATCACAGCAACAGCAATGGGATGTGCCCTTTTGGCAGCAGTACAGTGTCAGTCCAGAAATGGAGATATATAGAGCAGTACTGAGAAGACAGATTGTCACATTTTAACTTTGTATTAATAACAAATGCTCTTGTTGTCTATTCTGGCACATTTGCAAGCTTGCTTTTAGGTATAAGGGACTTGCATGCATTTCCACTATAGATACGAAAACAAGAGCAGCCTTGTTATGATTAAAAGGGTCCATTTCCCTCTGCCTTCTGTCTTGTGTGTCCATCTGCATAGCTGCTTTGAACTTGGCCAAATCCCAGTGTTAGGGTCGCCCACAGTACGAATTTTAAATCATCAGCAGACTGTGAATTTGCTCCTAGAGAAGAGAAAAATCTCAAATTCTCACCTAAATGGTCAATGAGTGGTTTTATAGAACATTCATCATGTTACATAGCCTAAACTCTATAGGAAAATGCAGCAAAAAAAGAATTTACTGTTTCACGAGGACTGTCAGATAAAGACAAAATAGACATCTGGAAAGAAATGAAGAGTAATCACCATTGAGAAAAATTAATTCTGCAGATGCCTTGGTAGGTGACTGTATGACTAGAGAGATCACAAAGTTTGCATTTGAGAAGTTACAGTATTTTCTCTTTAAACCATGCAGAATTAGAGAAACTAGGTGAGCGCAAGACAGTGCATGAGACCTGCAGAATCAAGAATGGCGATGTATTCATAAAAATCTCGGGCAATACTAAATTAATGTATGAGTTTGGATTCTCAGTCTCCTCAACTCAATAGGAAAGAAAACCATGTCAGCTCTCCCTCTCTAGTGTGTAGCATTTTCAGCACCAAAATTCCCAGTGGGATGACACTCTGAAAACATTTTGAGACGGCCACATTAAAGGCTAAAACTCAAAAATGGCTTCAAAAAGAAAGAAGAAAAAAATAAATTTCTTTCTCAACTTCTGCTGCCCAATCAAAAACTTGTAATAGGGGAAGTTAAAGAAAGGCTTGCATTGGCTAAGATCTGTCAGTCCTTCAACAGAGCATGAAAGCCTTTAACGTGGTCCTTTATGCAACTGAACTCATATCATTCATCAAAGAACAACAGCCAGGATCAAAGGCATCCACCAGCTCGTCCTCACAGTACTATAACCTGCTTCCACCTTCACCCTGAGTTTTATAGCTATTTTGATTCCATTCCTGTGAGTTTAGGCATCACAGAATGGTCAACAAGCTAAATTCTCAGCAAATAAGTCAAATTCTTTACCTAGCCAACTTTTTTTCCCTTCTGGCAATAGGTGCCTGCTGCCTCAGTCAAATAATTATCACTTTTATGAATTCTGCTTTAAAATGGTTTTATTCAAATGGTTCTGCCTCTTATTCCAAAGACCAACAGATAATAATGCAAAGCTGTTACTCATTGCTACAAAACTAATTTTAACCTCTAGCAAATCAGAAATTACACATTCATCTTCTGACCTGTTTAAAGATGTTATGTTCATTTCTTTTATGACTGATTTAATAAACTCTGCCGCATAATAAATATTCCTACTATAGTCAAAGGGCTTTTTTGTCTTCTTGAGAAGGAAAAGCCCATGCTGGTGGTTGATATGAGGTGTAATACGAAAATAATTTAGCACAGCCAAGTAATTTTTACAATGCTGTACATTTTATTATTAAACATGATATTCAGTATCGCTCTGATTCTTTGCCTTAACAGCAATGCCACCCCCAGCAGAGAATACCATATTCCTTTAAGAAAGGGTGAACAATAACAATGAAAACAACATGATACATCTAAGAAAAAAGGAAAAAAAATTACTACACCTTTAGCAGGTTAAAGAAGCTACAGTGTTTTGGGTTTTTTTAAAAAAAAACAACCTAGTAGATACTCAAGGAGAATTTTGCTATCTGGCTCTATGTTATATATGTCCCTTTATCTTCTGAAATAAAAGACATGTGCCAAAACTGCTAATGTTATCATTTGCTGCCATAGAGAAAATAACAGTGATGACAATTTTAGAAAAAGAAGGAAAACTATGGACTTCATCTTCTGACACCATTTTACTTAATCAAACTGCAATCACAGTAATGAGCTCTCTCCTACTAAAGGCTTGGTACATACCTCATCCAGGGGTGTTCTCAGTGGAGATTTGCAGACGTCTTTGAGACAAAAAGATGCCCATTTGAAATAAGCCCATCTGGTTACACAAAATTATTTCTCAACAGATGAAGATTTCACATGTCAAATGCTGCATGAAGTTTAAAAGTATCACTCTTTTTCAGCTCTTTCCCCCACCCTGGACTTCCAAATTTCAGACAAAAACAAACCAGCCAACAAACCCTACCGGGATATTCTGAGGATGCTGGACGACTAAGTGACATTTTTTAACGGAACATCATTGAGCACAAAATTGCGAATCGCCTTTTATTTCGGTTACAGCCTCAAAGACAGAGTTTTGGGAGGAAAAGTGCACAGCAAAGACGGGCTGAATGCCACCCGCTGTAAATCACTAGTGGGTGAGGACGAGAGGAAAAACCTCTGATGTCAGATAAGGTCCTGTGGGAGCACGGGAGGCTACCGGCTCCGCGCACAGAAGAATAGACGCGTGTTAACCATAAAGCCACCAGCCGCCCGCACCCCCGCCCGCTGCCGGGCTCCCCTCGGCCGCAGGGTCCCCGCTCCTCCGGCCGGGCTCCCGAAGCCAAACTGCGCTCCCCGGACCACCGGCTTTTCCTGGGTGCCCGCCGGGCTACCTCCAGCTCGCCCCACCCGCCCGAGGCGGCGGCGCGGGGCCGTGCCCGGGGCAGAGGCGAGACCCTCGGGGTCCCCGGCCCCCGCCGCAGCGAGGGTCGCGATCGCCGCGGGACGCAGCGGCGGATCACGGGGAGGGATGCTCCGCAAGCAGCCGCCTCCCCTCCGCCCGCTCCGCCGTCGGGGCAAGCAGTGTCATTCCCCGAAAACCCCCCTCCCACCCACGCCGCCAACAAACTTTGAGGGGGACGACGGGTCCCTGGCCCTCGGCCGGGAGGCACCCGCCGCCCTCCCGTGCCTCTCTCCCGC
>VWYI01005071.1:69301-150602 GCA_013399455.1 Anthoscopus minutus
GGCGGACGGCGCATCCCCGCCGCGGGGAGCCCGCCCGGCCCCGCCACCCGCCGGCACCGCGTGGTGACAGCGGGGACCGGCTCCGCGGTTGCCCGGCGGCCGTGGGGTTGGCGCACGCGGGGGGCTGCGGAGGTTGGCGGCTGTGGCTACCCTCGTGGCGCGTCTTTTCCTCGTCCCAGTATTTCCTATGGAACACCACGGTTTTGACATCGTTTATTTCCTTTTTTCTCACTACCCTTGCGGTGTTTTCGGGCTTATACCACAGCCGTCATGGCACCCCACAGAAGTGATGGGGATTCCTTCATCTCTGAGGGGCGAAATGGCTCCAAAGGTGTACAGGCAGGGGCATAACTGGAAAGCTGAGCTTTATTCAACAGCCAGTTCCTAAACACTGAAATCCAGCTGGCTTTGATCGTGTGTTTCTGCCTCTGCAGTGTCATACATATGTATTTGTCTTCACAAGAATTAATACTGAAACATGATAAATATTTATCATTTGACATAGTGTCTAAAGCCATTAACTGGTCCGTCTACCATTTACCTGAACTGGTAGATCCATGTATGGAGGAGGAATATGTGATTTTCCTTGTTTTTCAGGTTAAAAAAACACTCAACTCTTCACAAGTGACGGTTAAAGGTTTTGGGTGGCTGTATTTTGAGGAGTGTCCAACTCAAGATGTGCCTGCCATCTCGCAATGACTCTTCCTCCTGAAGGCTTCTCAAGCTGGGCCCCCAAGGTCTGAGGCAACAAAAATCTCCAGGCTCCATACACCAAAGTGCATCTGCCGAGGAGAACAGCCTCATTCTCACAATCCAATGTTTTCCCTGCATCGAATCCCAGAGCGAGTCTGCAAGATCATAATTACTGCCTATAATTTTTCAGCCGCTGGCTCTTTCTGATGGTAATCGTTAAATTAACAAGAAAGGAGATAATTTCAAATGGCACTCCCTGTGAGAAAAGTGGAAGGGGAAAAAAAGGCCAACTCATTTGTGCCCAGCTTGTATTTCTGGTATTAGTCAGTCTATTTGGTCATTCGAAAGTGGTGGAATGTAAAAAGAACTTTAGGACTGCAGTAAGTCAAATCAGACTTCTCTTTAGCTGTGCATTTTACAAAGTACTGACTTCTCAGAGGACTAAGACTTTTTTTAAATTCTTTGAACGTGTTGAGTACTTTCACTGTCCATGTCAACCTCCTGAGTTAAACCTCTCTTCCATGTTTATGGAGGGACACATCCCCTCTGCAAGTCACATTAAGTGGACAATGCCAGACCAAAATCAGCCCTCAGAGGGAACTTAAGGGCACATGTTACTGTTCATCCTACCTTCACATTCTTGGCTTCCTAAAGATTCCCATACTTGAACTGAGTATTGCTCCAGTCTTGGGATAATCCTTCTTTCCATCACTTTTAAACTTGAATGGTAGGGAGGGACACTGCAGGGTTGAATGTGTAGCCATGGCCACATACTGAGGGTTTTTTCCCCTTTACAATCCTGCACAGTTGCTACTGCCTTTTCAGCCTACAAGTTCAACAAGATGACTAGGATTGACAGCAATTTACCAACCACTTCAGAGTAGCCAGAAGTGATTCAAACAGCAGGTTCTCAACCTTCATTACCATGGGCCATGCTGAGACCCCGAAAGCCTTGCCCACCCCAGCCCCTCTTCCAGGATCCTGTTTGCAATTTAGCAATTTTGCAAAGGGAAGGTTGTTGCAATCTTGTGACATTTGTTCCCAGTGGAGCTGGTTTGAAAACCTTTGAAAAAATGAATTTCCACTGGAAAATACAAACTTGTCAAAACTGAAATGCTTTGCAAACTTGTCTTGATTGCGCTGAAAATGTAATTTTAAAAAGAGTAAGTGGTGGAGGGAAGCTCCAACAGTGTGGGAACTTTTTATTGTGGCATTTCCAAGCTAAACGTTACAATTTCTTCCTTCAAAATGAGTTTTGGTTTCAAAATATTTCCTTTTGTATTATATATTGCAAAATAATACAATTTGGAAAGCTGAGTCACTTATTACAATCAATCTGAAATTAATGTTCTCCACAGCTTTCTCGAAGAATTCTGCTATTCTGATTTGGAGCAAAATTTTAAACTGCAAACACCTAGTGAACCTAGAATATCTGAATTTTGCTGACTTCTCGACCATATGATGGAATTCTAGAACACAGCTGCCTTTTAAAGTGCATGATTGACCTCCCCAGGTACTATTTTCTCCTGATTTAGGCTGTGATAAAGTTGATTTTCTTCCTACTAGCTGTTACACTGCTGTGTTTTGGATTTGAGAATTGCGTTGATAACACATTGATGTTTTTGTTGTTTCTATATGGTGTTTACACTAAGCCAAGGAATTTTTGGCTTCCCACCTGAATGTAGACTAGGGGCAAAAGAAGCTGGGAGGACATGGAGGCGGGACAGCTGACCTGAACTGGCCAAAGAGATATTCCATACTGTATGATGCCATGCTCATTTTGTAAACTGAGGGGAAAGCTGAGTGGGGGTTACTGCTCGGAGACTGCCTGGGCATCACTCAGCAAGTTGTCAGCAGTTGCATTGTGTATCACTGGTTTTGAATACTCTGACTGTATTGTTGCTGTTACTGCTGTTGTTGTTAATGCATCACTTGTTTTGTAAATCCATATTTCCCCCTTCCTTTTCTGTCCTATTAAACTGTCTGTATCTCAACCCATGATTTTTGCTTTTTCTTCCCCAACTCTCTTCCCCATCCCTCTGGGGGCAGGGAGTAAGTGAGCAGCTGTGCAGTGCTTAGTTGCTGGCTGGGGTTAAACCACGACATATTGCAACTAGGATTTCCTTCAGTTCTTATTTCAGGAAGAAGAGGCAAAGGGGTAACAGATGAGATTATCCAGCTGATCCTATGCTCTTTCTAAATCGCAAATTTTTGCCTTCTCAGTCAGATTTTTTTTTCCAAATACTTTGATTTTATATTTTTATGAAAAATTAACTTTGCTACTTCAAGAATGTTGTCCTTCATCCATTAAGCATTTTATTTATCTATTTAGGTTGATCAGAGGTGCATTATGAAACCTTGATTAATTACCTTGAAAAAATCTGTACAACAATCAGGTTAGATGCTTTGGCTATCTCATAAAGATCACCTGCTTCCCAGTTTTGTGCACCCTGCAGCACCATGACTGCTTTCAGATTTTCTCCATCATTTCTTGTCAAGAGTGTTTCCTCCTGCTGCCTTGTATAAACTCAGAGGTCTTGCTTACTTTTCTCTCTTCATCCATGGGTAGAGCAAACTATCAAACAAGATATAAATGATGCACTTGGAAGTGTGCTCATGGAAGAAGTCAGTACACTGGTTTTTAACACTTATCTGGTGTCCTGCCCACAGGCAGATTGATTTTCACAAGGTTTATGTGGCAGTTTCTTAAATCATTTTCAAACAAGAGAGAAGATTTATTCTTACGTTCAATTCTTAATTTAGAAGACTGTCTGCTTATCCCTAGCTTATCTTTATCTAGCCATTACAGGGTACTTTCCTGCTATGATAGCAATGAGCACCATGGGTGCACGAAATCCTTTCCACCACTTCCCAGACATACAGTCTTTGGAGAAAGTTGAGGACTTCACTATAAGTACAATTCTGCCCCTGCACACCTTGAGGACCACAACAGAAATTCTTTTGGACAAGGAGAATGGAAGACTGAAAAACCTTAAACCTTGCCAGTTCCTGTGGTAGGCTTCTCTCCCTAAATCATAGAGCCTGAGGAACTGACAAGTTCAGGTGCTGCTGCTGCACAAACAACTACTCCTAAAGCATCATCATTTTTCAGCTTTTCTACATTTTCTCTGCAAGCTGTTAAACAAGCAGGGTCAGTTTGAGACCTACCAAGTCCTGGTTCTCCTCCTTACTCGTTATATGATGTTGGCCCTTTTTTTGCATACTGTTGAACATGCGCAGTTTTCACTGAGTTCTGGAAGAGAAACATGAGCTCAGCCCCTCGGGACGTATTGCTGTTTGCCTTTCTGCACAGTTGCTGCCCCACTATGAAATGAGGATAATAATATCTTTTTTCTTCCTTCACTCTCAGACTTTTCTGTTTAAACTGTAAGGTCATTGAAGTGAGAGCTGCCTCTTACTAGTGGTTTGTGAGCACCTATCACAACAAAGTCATAATCCTGTCTGTGACCTGCAGGCACTTACACATTGCAAATAATAACAATAAAAACCCAATCAGAAATTTCATTGTCCAGGAGCAGCAGCTTTACTGCCATCCAGCAAATAAAAAAAAAACAGTTCAGGAAATGACAGAACCCATGAAAGTGAGTGGGTTACCCAGGGCCTTTGTTAATTGTCCAGCTTCATATTTAGTCAAATGTTGGTCTTTTTTGAAAGGGTTGACCTGCCAAGGGACAGTCACTGTTTGTGTCACTGATGAGGCATGGCAGTGTCCTTGTTATGGGCTGTCCCCACAGCACACTTCAGCTTGTTGCTTGGGTAGTACAGTAGCTCCTTCCCCAAGTCTGACCTTGGCTTTTTGACTTTGCCAGCTGCTGAGAGTGAGAGATGTGCTGCTGGGTTTGTAAAGCAGGTGTCCACCAGCTAGGAACAGACCAAGACCACCACCTCATCTCCCACGAGTAGCTCTCCTACAGTAATCACTTTGTGTCACTACTGCCCTGAACCAAATTAAAACCAGTGATGCGGGCATTCAAGTCTCTCTATCCTATCATTAACTATCCCCCGAAGCTATCCAGTTTCCCAAATACTATTCTTTTCAGCTTCTTGCTTGGTCCTTTTAAATTGGAGTTGAGCAATGATTTTAGCTGCTGTTTTACGTAATTTAGCTTATGAATTAATTAAGGAAATTAATTCATAATTATGAATTAAGGAAAGAAACAGGTAACACAGTTAAGAATGCCTGTTTTCAAAAGCTTAGCAGTTTACTGCTGACAGGTGTCAGTAGCCATGTCAGTCATAATGCAGTTGAGCTTAATCTTTTGCTCTATTGATATTTTGCAATGTTTTGCATTTTCTGTTGAGGGTGGCACTGCAGAGTACTAACGAAGTTTTTTCTTTTGCTCTAATTGCAGTGATACTGTGCTGTGTCACGGTCTGTCCACCAATTCCTGACAAAGATAACAGAAAAGAGCCAGAAGATTGGTGAGCACTTGCTAGGAGAAGTCTCTGTTTTAAAACACAGGCTTTCCCAGATTCAGAGGCGGGAAATTGCAGATCTGACATCTGTTGCTTGCCACACATTTGCTGATGCCTGGGGAAGGAGCCTTAGAAATGTTCTTTTGGGCTGAAGTCCACTGACCCCTCCTCCTTTTTTTTTTTTGTCTCTGTACGATGCCCTAGTCTCAGCTTTGGCACGCTGGACAGAAGCTGCTGTGCTGAGTGTGGGCACTCAGCTCATGGCATGGAGGGGTTTGGAGCAGCACCTTTTGGCTCCAGTGGCTCTGACTGGCTCTGTGGTTTGAACCATTTGGCACCACATGGTCTGCTCCGTGTGGCTTGGTATTGACTCGCTCTTCATGGCAGGTCTCCAGAGCAAATGGCAGGCTTCTCACAAGCATTTTAAAGATCATGATTCTGGGGTCTCTTTCTCTGCAGACTTTGAATCTGTTTCTGCAGCTCTAGGTAGATGTTCATGAACTGCTCCACTAATAGTACATAGAGCTTCGAGTGCCTTCTGTGGCATTTTTGCATGTTCCCTCAGAACTAAAAGCTGGCTGAGACATGTGAGTCTCTGTTATCTGAAAATTGCAAAATGCTGATACAGGTGGAAAAAGGAGGTTGTTGAGGAGGAGAGTGAGTATACTGAGTTAGGGAGTATGGGCTTTTTTGACCTTGGGGATGCTGCATTTGAACATTTGCATTGTGTTTTTCTAACACAAAGGAAATCACTGCTCTGCTCCTAAGTGATCTTTCAATGCAGAGAAACACCCTTATTAGTGGATTTTTTTATTAACTCACCTTCTTTCATTAAGTCATACTCTTTACAGTTCCAGTTCACCTGCATAGAATGTTATGAGCTAACCGAAAATAATTTTCCTTTGTTAATGCTTTTTCATCATTGAGCAGTAATGAGGACACAAATCATCTTCATTATAAATATGCATAGCAAAGTGTAAAAAAAGTGTGTTTCTAAAACAAATAAATAAACAAAACTGTGTGGTGAAGGGAAGGAATTGATAAAAACAAGACAACAAATCTTTTTCCTAATGCTCTACCTTTGCTAGTGTACAGGCATCAAAGTCAGGAAAGTCTCAGGTGATGTCGGGTGCTCTGAATGCTGTGTTTAATGGAAATAGACATAGGATTGTCTCTGCAACTTCTGTGTGATGCAAATCAATATCACTCATCAGTATGGCAAAAGAAACCAACAAATAAACAAACAAAATCCAACTGAAAACACAGCCTAAGATGACTCTAAAATAGACTGGCTCTTCCATGGAAATATACAGATTTGTTTTCTCTCTTGACTTTTGTTCGCATTTTCCTTGTTCCTGCTAGATATGTAAACAACCCATTATGTAATTTTTTAAACAGGGGCAGTATATCAATCTGTATGGCATAGATGTTCAGTTCCAGCAATGAGAAAAAATTATGAGTTTGGATGAGAACTGCACATTTTCTAGCTCAAGTTTGTTCGAGATGTAGCTGTGTGGAGGAGGCACCTTTTCTGTGTATGTGTTTGTACGGCACTTAATAAAATGAGGCCATTATTGGAGGGTGAGGGAGTGAGCTCACTTGCTATTGTAATGACTGTCAACCTCAGCCAGGATAAAATGCACTCACCATCTACTTCCTCATCCTTCCCCACAGGCTGCAGATTGTGGCAGAGCTCTTCCCTGCTGTAGCACACTCTGCTCTGTGCACAGGTGCAGCTATACCTAAGGGTCTCCCTCCCTCCTCAGGCTGGATCTTCCCATCAGTTTGTTCTGCACAGGGAAGCATGGTTAGTCTGGAGAAACCACTTACCCTTGTGTTTCAGTAGAAACATGTAGTCACTCCAAAAGTGACTTCAAACATATAAACTTCTCTTTTTTCTTCCAGTGCCAGCCCTCAGGATGTATCATAATCTGATCCTCAAGAGGCAGTCTGGCTGTTTCTTTTGCCTCTGCCAGCTTTTTGATGCCTTTTCTACAAATATTACAATCATTGTGGCTACATTTGTTCATATGTCCAAAAGACAGCTGATGCTATCCCCTCCTGCCCCACAAATTTGTTGTAGTGTCATATAGTATTCAGCATGAATTGTAGAGTTGCATGCTTGTTTTTACTAATAAAACACTTTGGTCACAGAAGGGCTGCCAGTTCAGGTTTTGTTACTTCAGAATATTCACCTGAAATCTTGTGACACAGATGTCAGTAGCACTTTGAGCTCTGTAAAGCGGGATGGGTACATGTGTGTGCTTCACAACTGCTTGTTTAAACAACAAAACACAGATCACAAAGCTCAAGCCCATTCAACATTTTCTCTACTAGGGCAAGGCAAGGCTGAACACCATTAACAGTTCATTTCACAGCCCTACAGTGTCCCTGGATCCACAGGAAAATAAATTCACATCAATGGCAGCAAGATTCTCAACACAGATTAGCCTGGGACCAATCTGTGCAGCTCACCTTGCAGAGTCAGCTCAAGGAATAAAATGGGACAAACAGCTGGTTGGATGGAGTTTCTCCCAAAGAAATCCTTCTGTAATTGTGTTTTGGCACCACCTACCTTGCAGCCCTGTTGAGAAGAGTTAGATTTTCTCTCATCACTTTGAGGTTGAGAAGCAAGGGTTGAATAATATTCCTGCCAGGTTGTGTCCCTGTAGCCATCTCAGAAATCCAACGTGTGTGTAAGACACAATCATTTTCCATCCTGTAATGGGTTTCTGTGCCGTGTAATGATTCTCCAGCTGCTTTTTAAGGCATGTATTTTTGATTGTGCTTGTGAGGTGATTGTTGAAGCAGTAATACATCAAAGCACAAAAATAGGGATGTTACCTGCCACTTAATGTCTGCCTCTTTGCTTCAGTGTGCTTCCGGTGCCAGGACAGCTAAAGCAGCACATTGTTACCTGGAGCAAAGATGATCCAGCAATGATTTTAAACTGAAAGAGGGCCGGTTTACATTAAATTTTAGGAGGAAATTCTTCATTGTGAAGACAGTGAGTCACTGGGACAGGTTTCCCAAAGAAGCTGTGGAGAAGCCCATCCCTGGAAGTGTTGTAAGTTCAGACTAAATGAAGCTCAAGGAACTGGTCTAGTGGGAGGTGTCCCTGTCCATGGTGAGGGGGTTGGAACTATAAGGTCCCTTTCAATGCAAAACATTCTATGCACTCACATTACGAAGAAAACACTTTAAAAATTAAGGAACAGAATATATGTTTTATCAAAAGGATAAGCAGCAGTATGATGTGTCCCAAAGAGACCCCTCTAGGAAGTATCCTCTGTGGTTGGCTAGGGAAAGCTGACTTCTAAGCTCCAGTCTGGGGAGGAGATTTAGAAATGAAATGTGGTTTTTTGATAACTATTGAATATTTGGATTCACAGTTCATATTTCAAAATACAAGAAAACAACAGTGTCATTTAAGGACTAAGATATGGACTAAACTATTTTATTACCTATGATCCAGTTCCCTGTTTCTGAGGTCTGAGCTTTTCTTCTGCTGGTCTGTATTGGCTCCAGCTCAAAGAGTCATATAACTAACTAAGTCAATAGTAGAGCTTTTAGCACCAGCATCAGGAGCCATCTTGGATAAATGGAGTCATGGATAAATTCTTCAATTTCTTGCCATCCCTCAGTGATTTATAGAAGCTATTTTCATTAAAACCTTCTTAGGTGCTTCTCCTGCAGCAGCTGGGAGACCGTGATGAGCATTTTCTATTAAACCTTAGACAAAAGAGTCAGAAGTGCTTTGTGTACTTCAGAGTTGGCTTTCCTTTGTTTCTGCAATGTTTGGTTACTTTAGGGTGACCAAGAATACTAGAATGCGACAGAAAAGCCCTGACAGATGCTGCAGCAGCAGCAGAATTTCTCTGTTCAGATGGTATTTTTAGATGAAAAGGTGTGAGACATGTTTAGCTTGTTTGTCAGGAAATTGTTTTTTGGTTAACTCTTTTTTAGAGCAACACAGAGAGACCATCTATTTTAGCCCATTAGGTTACTTAGGAGGCTGTCCTGCAAGACCACACTTAGCTATTACACTGAGTAAGAAATGAAATAGTATGGCAATAGTGTGTCACCACAAACTAGGGAATGTCTTCTCTCATTAGCAGTGGTACACTTGTGGTTAAGTTATTCACAACTGGAGAGTGACAAAAGACATAAAGCTTTCTCACCTATTCACATTGTCTAAACTGTGAAAATTTCACCTGAATGCTTGCTAAGTCAGTTTTCTGCTGATTTCAGTGTAATTGGATGACCTTAAAAAAGGAATTTCTATAGCAAGGGTAGCAGAATCAAATTCTGTTGTGCCTGATTTTTGTCCTATATGCAAGTCTATGTAACTGTGCCTTCTGTTTGCTTTGTATTGCCCCCCCAATACACACACACACCTTCACCCCTTTGGAATGGGTATTACTATGGAAACAATTGTGTCCTTGCTATTGTTAAAGGCAGCTGAGTGACATCCAGAAATCCCATATACCCACAGAAAATTGTAATAGTAAATCATCTGACCAGCTATTCTTAGCCATTCTTTTCCTCATGTAAGAGAAGGATGATATATAAAGGGAGATTATATGGAGGAGCTTTTTTCCGCTCGTACGAATTTATGACCGCTCAGCTGAAGCATAGGAGTAAAGGTAAAAAACCCAAGGCATTTCATGAGTAGCAGAATTAATGAAGCCTAGTTCCCTATGGATCTGTATAGCCTGTGGTTGGATTCTCTGATGACTAATACAATGCTCGCCGTCTGATCACATCGTTTCTTTTAGCAGTGACATTCAGAATGCCTTTGTGCCATGTGGATCCTCAGGTATGTAATAACAATCGAGTTCAAATTGCAGCTTTTTGTCAATGAGGGTACTGACAATGGTCTCTCTCATCTGCCCACTAAATGGTTTTCATCAAACTTGTAGAAATCTATGGGAGATTGCTGTACTCCATCATATTTGCTTGAAACAAACTATCAGGTTCAAAAAGTTGTCAGTGGGGAACAGACATAAAGAACTTGAATATGTGATCTTGTGAACCTCTTTTTCTTGGGGAATCAGCCTAAATTTTTCCCAGGTTATTCAGTCTAGCAGGAGGGTAATCCTTTTCTGCTTCACAAGATGACATAAAGATTTTCCAGTCTTTTTTAACAAATGGTTAAAAAAGGCAAAGTTGGAGCAAGGGAAATTCACATAAAAATTAGGATATTTTTATTTTTTTCACGGTGAAGATGGTGAACCTGTGGAACAGGGAGAGCATGTGGATACTCCAAAGTTGCCCAGGGAAAGCCTAGAGCTACTTTCTGTAACATCTGCTTTGAATGGGGACTAAACCAGATGACTTTCAGAGATCCATTCCTGTCTAGAGTTTCTGTGCATCTGTATTACTTGCTACTTTAGATTTCTTTTCTGTAGGCCTTTGTTCCCCAAGAAGAACTACAGTCAAGGTCAAGTTCTCCAGGAACATGATGTTTTGAAAAACACATGCATGCTGGCAAGGGCAAGCCCTCCATGGAAGAGTTCAGATTTTTTACTGTCTGAGACAAACTAGAGCTGTTCTATTGAATCTTCAGTATTTTCTGAATATCGATTTTCTCATTGCTTTATTTAAACTGTGTATGAAGTCACTGTGAAGCTTCATATTATATAGAAAAAGCCCTCCTTTTGACATCTCCCTCTCAGAAACTGAGAGTGCAATGCAGAATGATCACTGGAGCAACATCTCTTGCAGAAAAACAGTTAACTACTTTTATTGCATAATTTTCGATAGTGTGCTCTGGAAAACTTGTATGAAGTGTGAGAAAAAAAGCAAAGTTTTATTTTTACAAAACACAACATTTTATAGTGTGATTGCCTGTCCCCAGTGTAATCAATCAGTCCATTGAGTTGGCAGTGGTCAGAAGCAGATGAAAGTCTCTTCGGATCTGAAGATGGCAAATGTTGCAGAGCCCTATATTGGGAATTTATGGACATAGTAGTTTAAAAAACAAATACTCACAAAACCATCATAAACTTATTTTTTCCTCTTCTTTTTTTTTTCTTTTTCTTTCCATTGACAGTAGCGCAGTGGGAGATGGTGAAATAGAACATTAGTAATGAGCCACAAGGCCCCCAAGAAAAAAAAAGCTTTTGCTCACCCTGTGGTAGCAGACAGGGGCCCGTGTCAGGGTTGGAGAGAGCACACTGGCAAGCAGCAGCCCTTGAAATACAGGGTCTAGTAGCTCAGACCAAAGGCAACAGGTGGATACAACAAACAGCCAGAGGCAGCTCAAGGTATCAATGGGGCGATTATGAACAGCGTGGCGAGCAGCTGTCACAGCACACCAGCTGCCTCACCACCCCACCCCACAGCTCACACTGAAGGAAGGCAGGAAAGAGAATGAGCCTCTAATAACTGATGGCCCTCCCTGAGCCTCGCTGGCAAAGACAAGTCTAACTGGAGGTGCTGCATCATTGTTTTTTGGTTACTCATGTCCTTTTGAAGCACTACCCACTTGCCTGTGGATGTTGTACCCTCATTTGCCTGTCATCTCTTCTATTTAGAGATTAGGCTGTTACAGATGAAGGGCGTGAAGCAATACTTTCCTTACCTCATCGAGAAGGAAAGGGAGATTTTAGATATTGGAAGATGGGGGAAGAGACACAACACATTAAGAGCAGAAATAGGAGAGTAAGTTATTTCTGTAGCACAGCCTGAAACGATGAGAGCATTTGCAGAGACGAGGTTGGTAAGGGTCTTGGGGGCCTGAAAGTAAAGGGAGGGAAAAGATTGGAGTACCATTTTTTTGTGTTCTGAGACACTGCTGTGCACCAGAACAGAAGATGACTGGTCTGGTTCCTCAGGACAGGCTGAACCATCTACCCCTTAGGGTCATCACAGCAGCAAACTTGCTCATCACTTTGTTGTTCATAATCACACACTGGGCATGGTGGCCACCTCCATATTGAGACCTAAATGTAACTGAGTACTGGCAGGTGCTGTGTGTGGGCTGTCTGGCCTCCCATGGTAGGCTGGGAAGAGGTTTGTAAGTCGGAGCAAATTGAAATACTCTGAAAATTCCACTGACTGCAGTGACTACCTCCCTACTGAGTTATCTTGGGGCTTGAACACCTGTAGTTAACACCTGCATGCACACACCAAAGTTGTAGTGAGACTCTAGAAAACAACAGATTGAAGTCATAGCAATTCCTGCAAGGTCACAGCTGTTACTTGAGAGGCAAGCTGAATTAGTACATGTAGAGCTCTGTGGCTCTGCAATAAATCAACTTCCAGTACCTAAGCTAATGTATTTAAACCTGTGTGATATCCTCCTGCTGCATTATTGCCTGCAATGGAGTGTATTTGAAGGGTAGGTGGGCTTTAGCATGTTGCATGGGGAGCATTCTCTGGAATCATGATATTACTGCACTTTGCAGGAGATAACCTTTTGAGTTTTTAGCTGGTGGTGAAAGTATCAAACATGTAAGACAGGATTCAGGCCAAAATGTCCTGTATTTTTCCTGCAGTTTCTCTTGAGGAGATGGAAGCAAAACAAAATGAAAAAAGTGCCAAATTAGTAACATTGACAGTCATTAACCAGCACTGCTACTAGCATGGAAGGTATCCCCGACAGGAGGCAGCTGGGGGACACCAGCTTTAAGATTAGCTTCAAGCTTAAAATAACTTTGAAAGTATGTGCAAAAGACAGAAGATGAGCATTTGGTGAGGCTGGGGGCAGAGGTTAGTTCAGAACATGAACGATGAGGGAATATGGAAACGTAGTTTTCTTGTGTTGGGGTTTTTAATAAGACTTACGGACCTCATGCTTTGTGCTTTTTGCCTTTTTGGGGTTTTTTTTACCTTTTTTTTTGTGTGTGTGGTGGAAATAAGGTAGCAAATCCTCAGACACTGGCTGTAGCTAAATGAAGGACAAGCCCAACCCTGCAAAGGAGTGTAATATGATTTGCCTGCACTATTTTTTGTGTTGGAACCAGAAACAATACAGTACAGCAATAACACACAGAACTAGAAGAGTACACATGGACTTTATTAGGCACAGTGAGGCATACAGAGGCTACTTCATGTTTTTGACCTCAACAAGTGTCTTTGCTGAACTCAAGGAAGAACTCAAGGTATCTTCATCATTGTTTTTTTAAGGAGTGTCTGCTGTGAGCTCCAATGTAGACACAGCCAAAACTCTTACATGTGAATAGTAATTAACAAGTGGCACACATACTGTCCAGCAGTAATAGATCATGTTTTCTTGATGTATCTCAAAGTATATACCCAACACCAAATCAATCACACAGAGACATGCATAAACATGGTTTCAGAAGAGGCAAGAGGAGGGACTGCAGGCTATAAGGGCATTTGCCAATTACTTGTAAATGTCAGCTAGGCCTTATTTGCATTAACTAATTTTCAAATCAGAAATAAATGGGCTTTGATTGGCTAAATTAAAGGCTTAGGAAAAGAATATGAGAATGGAGAATAATTTGAAAAATGTAGTTGCACACTATAAAATCCGTGAACATTGTGTAAGGATTTACAAGTCAGCCTTGAATTACTAGTTAGTGGAGACAAGCATTGTGAATTATTTTTCTGAAATCCTCATAGAGGTTGAAAATAATTTAAGAAGGATAAAGGTGATCTCAAAAATGATGTTAGAAATGCACCTTCATATTCCAGTTTGTAAGGAGCCTTTTAAAAAGAATTCCCTCCCCATGTTATTATTTGAAGTGGAAGAGACCGAAGGAAATTTTTCTTGGAATCCAGGTAGGTTAAGCTACAAGCAGAATTTTTACCATTTGAAGGTCATATCCTCAAAATGCCAGCCTTAAATACTGAACTCTTACCAAAACTCCTGCTATGATCTGAAGGACCTTTGGCTGATGGAAAAAACTCACCTGACTCTGAGGAATTTCTGGTTTGTAGTTTAAGGTCCAGATTAACTTCTAATTGTCTGAAATAGACACAGTATCAAAAATTATACTCTCTTGTTAAGTGTTGCAATTTTTTTTCTTTGAAACACAGGCTCTTAGTAATAAATTCATAGCTTTCCTTTGGCTGCTTCTTCTGTTTTCCTTTTGTACATATCACCTTGAAATCTTCCTCCTTGTAACTGGATGTAATTCCAGTCCCAGTCCATAATAATGGTGGTCACTGGGAGTGAGCAGTTTTCCAGGGAAATTCATTTTCTCAGTCATTTATAACTAGGCTGAATAAAACAGTCAAAAGTGTATAGAGGGAGAGGGAACAATCCCACAGTGCTGAGAGTTGGGTCTTTTCTGTCTTGGATTTCTATGCTGATCATGGAAGCACACAGTCTAATGAGCCAGATATTCAAACATCTTTGGGCAAAGCATTTTGGAGAGGAAGAATGTGCATTGGATGCTCAACTTGATGCATTTGAAAGAAAATCAATAGTTTTCCAAAGGCTATAATAGGACAGAAATAGTGCTGGCAGTTCTGGATATTTCTCTGTGAAAATTTGTACCGTCCGTTATATAAGCAACCAAGTATTTTTTTGCATCAAAGGCTGTAGTGAGCAATTTTAGTTACTCTTCCCTTTAGATCTTAGTCTTGCTGTCTTTTTGTGGATGATATGAGCATAGCAGTACTCCAAAGTTCTTTATTTTTAAAGTAATATGATTTCCCCCAAAGTGGCTTGCACTATTTCCTGTATTGCAGAATGTTAAGCAAAGGATCTCCAGTATAGAAAATAATCACATATAATGGGAAATATAATATATATAATATATGGGAAATGTGGAATAGCCTTTTTGTTCACCTATCTGCTTTTACCATATCTGACTTCATACAGTATTAAATATCCTGACTGAAGACCAATCTCGTGGAAAGTTCTGCCATATCTGCAGGCTGGTGCAATGTTCAGGTGATAGGTCAGGAGTGGGTGTTTCAAAGCAAGATAACAAGGAAATGTTCCTTTGGGGATCATGTCCAGGGTGTCCAGAGGGTACAGGTGGGGCTGGGTTTCAGCAGGACCAGCTGAGTCATGGGACTGATCCTCTGGTATACGATCTCACACATGCCAAGATTCCTTAATAAGAGGAGAGGACTTAAAAATAAGTTTTTATAATTTGGCATTTTTCTAAAATTTAAATATTTTAGTAAGAAATTTTTGGTTTGAAATTATTTGGTTGCCAGTTTTGTAAACTGCTTTAATTTCAAAATGTTACACATTTTACATTATTAATAAATGAAGGTGTTTTGATCACTCGTTTTGTACTCTCTACAATGTCAGTTGCTAAATCAATTACCAATCCAATTATGTATTACAAATGATCACTTTGCTCTGTTTCCAATGGAAAACCAAATATGAATTACCAAACCAATTAGAATACCAATTAAAAATTTCCATTGTAATTACCAGTCACTAGTAAGAATTACCCCAATGGCCATTTGGAACACCAATTACCAATTAAAATACCAATTACCAAAGCAAATATCAGTTACAGTAACACTTAACAATTAGAATACTAATGAATTATTGCATTACCATATCTGATATTGTTTATAATTAAAATAATTATTATGTTCTGTTCATATATAAAAATCAAATTACAAAATTTAAAAAGCTCTCCAAATCAAAACAGAAGCAAAATCTCTCAGCTGATGGCAATTATATCTCCTTACAGACGTTGCAGTATGGGAAGTTTAAACGCAGCAGCCATTTATGCTGACAATGAATGGAAAATGTTGGAATTCCCCACAGAATAGATGTTTGAGGTTACCATTTGTAACAGCCAAATCAGTATATGCTGGAAAGCCCACCTGCTCCTACTGCTAAGGCTTTCTAGTCCTTGGCTTTCCTAGTCCTGAATCCCAGGGGTAGGAGCCAGGGCTACTTGCCACGGGAGATCTGGACAGTTGGGTCACAGCTGTCACAGCTGTCACTCTGCCCATGCAGGACACAGAGGTGGGTGTCTTCTCCTCAGCACAAGCAGCCCACAGAGAAACACTCCCCCTTCTAGAGCAACAGCTGCTGAGGACACTGCCTCTCACTGCCCCTGCTTTCCTGCTCCTGCTCTGGGCTGTTGACCTGGGTGCAGCCAGATTCAGTTGCCTGGTGCTGTGTGCACTTGAGCCCAGAAACCCCCAGTTCCAGGATCATTTTTTGGCCACTGGGATGTTAGCAAGGTGAGGTAATGCCCTCTGTTGTGCTGGTGGAGCAGCCTGACCTGGGAACCTGGGGCAGTGGAGCTCAGCAGGCAAGCATGGGTAGGGATGGAGGAGCTGCAGGGCTGAGCTAAGGTGATGCTCCCACACTTTAGTCTCAGGTATGTGGAGTGCCAGGTGCATAAATCAGAGTAATGAAATTCTTTCCACTCACAGTGCCCAACCATGAGAGCAGTCTGACCTGTGGCCATCCCTGACCCTGGCCACTGTCTGGAAGGGCATTATTCAATCCACATCAAAACCTTTTCAGAGTTCCTACTAGCTCGCTAGCAATGCCAAGAAAAACATGAAATTCCTTGTGCCGATGTCCTGGGCCTGTCTCACTAGAGGAGGTATAAGCTGTGTTAGTTTTTGTTTAAGCACACTATGGAGATGCAGTTTAGCGCTCCTCTTTCTAGGATGGGCTCAGGAACTTGATGCACAAAGATCTAAAACTGGTTGTTTATTTCAGTTGCCATTTCTGATCAGCCTGACATCCAGCAGTATCACTGCAGGGCTGCAGCAGCTCCTGTGTTTTTGTGGGGACAGATAAGCTGACGGACTGCCACATCACACTACATGAATATATAACCTACTCCCCAAGCTATATGAGATCCCAGCAATACACAGAGTATTGCTCATTACATAGCATCTTCGAGTCCATATGTTCAAAGGATGATATGTGATATATTATTCACCCTTGCAGTTACTTTATAATTACATGTGTTTGGCTAGCTGGGGCACAGAACTGCTCCTAGGTGTCAGTCAGGGTGTTGGAGACTTTTCTGAGAAATTCAAGATATTGGAGTTTTACGTAGGCGAGATTCTCCCTTGGGATATTTGGTACAAAACATAAGCCTTGGCAGAAGTCTGTTGGTGCCCCTGTCTCAGGGGGCTTCTTGGCAGATGCCAATTACTGACAATTAACCATCCATGGCAGAGCTTAGAAAATGACAGGCACATCTGTGTGTCCAGCTCAGGGATTCAGGTATTAAAGAAGTGTCTGTGTGTGCTGTCCCTTTGCATGAGCACAAAGCACAGCAGGGTGTGTGTGGGAGGTGAGGAGTGGCACGGAAGGGACCAATATGGTTACGGATTGGGCTTGTGCCCTCTGTGTCCTTGGCTGTTCTGGAGAGTGGTAAGGTCCTTGGCAGTATTTTAGCACTCCTGGGGGGCAATATGGCATCTCCTCCAGATTCTGCCCACAGCATCTCTGCAGAGGCCTTTAGTGCTTGGCACAGGCACCTTCTGGTGGTCTCTGCAGCACTTGAACTAAGGGACTGCTCCAAGAGGAGGGTAAGGGACTTCTGAAGCGCCTCTGTAAAAAAATGGGGAGGGCAGCAGCAGAGCAGATACCTTGCCTCAAAATCTCACAGTGTGTAGTAACTCCTGAGAGAAAAGTATATGAGAAGAGAAAGATTTATTTGGATTGGAAATTAATGTGTAGATAGAAGAGAGGAGAAGGGGAAGGGGAAGGGGAAGGGGAAGGGAGCTCTTAATGCTCTGCTGTAGTTCTGGCTTTCCAATAAGTAGTAATCTCTTTTCCAGACGGTGCTTAATGAACCTTAGTCTCTTTTCAAACCCAAAAGTGTTATTCTCTCTTTTTTTGTTTTTCATTTTGTTTTCCAAAATCTGAAGTGCTGGGACTCCTGAAATTCAGAACTTTGATTTTTGCAATATATGTTTTTGCTATTTCAAGTCAGCAAAGCATTTTTCTATAAGCAATTGACCAGGAAGAAATATGCCTTTACCTTCTGCTGCCATAGTAACTTTCATCCAACACCAATGACTTACAGGCAATATTATCCACATCTTAATCATTAAAGATAGAGATTAATTGTCTGGTTCAATATCTCATTAAAAATTAAAATCTATCCCTTTGCAGTATCTCTTCAGCAGAGTTAAAGCAGAGTAGACTTTTTCTGGTTTGCTTAAACTGAGGGATGAATGTTCATATTTTATCTCTGCAACATCAGAGCATGGTCACTTAAAAATAAAGTGGGTTTAGTGCTGTATTATATCCTCCCTAGTTTATGAAAAGATGGATTTGGGAACTACAGAGCAGCTGGCCAGCTCAACTGGCTTCCACAGGATTTTTGGTATCTATTGGTCTGCTTCCACTCAGTTATTTTAGAAATATTTGAAGAAGTGTAATGGATTCATGTTGCTAATGGATCCGTTCTGGTCTGCTCATCGTTATTGTATCTCCTTTGTCATATTTGCAACTGCAGTACTGCTTAAGTTCATTCTGAGGTCTGTAATTTAGCATCTCTTTTTAATTGGAGAACCAAAAAACATACCCCTTGCCCATCCCTTCTTTGGAGAAATACGGAATTGCCCTCTAGATTTATACACTTCTCGATGAATTATCAGACTGAAAAGAAAATATTTTGCTCTTGGAAGGACCATATTGTCTGGGATTACAAGTTCACAACATAAGCATTTATTATACCATAATGGCTTTGGGGCCAAAGTTTAATTCAGCCACATAATGAGACTTACTAAAACTGATTGGTAGTGGAACTTCATTACTGTGCTATGAAAATGGAAAGGTTCAAGCCTGGAAAAGGATGTGGACAAATTCTGGTAACCCGGTACAGCCTCAAATGTTTAGCAACATTTCTTACACCTATATTCTCTAGGATCTTTAAGTCCCTGAGTTCCTTACCACGGTTTAGAAACTCAGCCTTTATCACGTGCTTAAATCCAGTGACTTCCACAAACTATGTATTTTCCAGGTGGTTCTTAGCACAAAGTAGGGATAGACATAACAGGGTCATATTATGCTGGCAATGTGGTGAAGGCACTCACTCTAACTGAGGCAAATCCAGGCTCAGTTTCCTCTCCTGCCTGCAGAATTTCAAAACTGCATTTTTCCACCTTGCTAGGGATTACCCTGCTCTTGAATCTTGCCTAAAAAATGAGCCTTTTGCATCAAGGATTGACACCCATATCCCCATGCTAAGAGAAAGTAATATATAATAATTTCATATGTGGTTTTGAAGAGTGACCAGTTTTAAGAGGAAGGAGTGGTGATTCAGAGAAAAGAAATTTTTGCTTGGGATCTTCAACATTCCAAGTGCTTAAGATACTGTGCAAGAGAGGAGGGAGGAATAAGGGTATACCCCATTCGGATTTTATTCAGCAGTGGAGGGAACTCAGTCTGCAGCACTTGTCTTTGGCTCTGGACTAGACCCCAAGAGCCAAGCACCTCAAAATCCAGCATCAAGATTCATAAATCATCACCAGCCCTAAGCCTTTGCCTATCTCTAGCAGAGCGCATAACCTTTAAACCAGCACCCAGGTTCCTGCCAGTGCAGGGCTCTGGCTTGCAAGAATTTGCAGAGGAGAAACCATGAAGGGGTTCAGCTCCAGCACTGCGAGGAAGGCTGCCGTCCCTTACATTTGTCTCCCCTACTCCTAAATGCCTGGTTCCCCTCCTGGATAATTTATTCTACTTTCCCAGCTACCTAGGAAGCATTTACTAAGCTGAACCTGAGGCAGCTGCCAACAGGATGAACTTGTGTTAGAATATGGGTCAGCAGAAAAGCATGATTACAGAAATGCTATTTAAGGCTTTTCATTAAAATACAAAGGCCATGTAAGAAAGAAAAGGAATCTGCTGGGTCACGTTGAGAGCTGTTTGTCCATCCATGAAATAAAAGAATCTGTCAGAGCGCAGCTGGTGTCAGGAGCTGACAGGCGAGGTGACATGTGTGAGTGATGTGTGTATGGCTGGTCCTGTGTGGATCTGAGCAGTTTCTGGGAGGTGATAAGAGCTGTCAGCACCTGTAAACTCCTTCAGCACTTTGCAGGTTTGGGTGTGGGGTGCCTGGTGCTATAAACGCCCACCGATGGCAGCTGCAATTGAGGAACTGTGAAGCGTAGGAATGACTGTGCCACACATCCACCCCCTCATTTCACCACAACCCACCAAGCATCCTGCACCCAGACCTGTGGAGCACAGCAGGATCACAGGCAGGATCTTCCTGTATCAGCAGACTCCTTGCCCCTCTGCCTTTGCCTTCCTGGCTGACAGCCCTTCAGAACAGCAAATGCCGCTAATTTTGTACTAATTTTTTATGAGGACCCTGCCAAGGTCAACAGGCCTAAAATTTCACACACATGTGCTACTCTAAAAACATTTAATTTGGTGTTTGTTCTTTTTTTCACGTCTCTATTATCAAGGGGGAAAAATACCACTTTCCAAAAGGAGGGATGCAGCCGTATTAAAATCCCAGCTGGGTGAACTACTCACAACAGATCCAGCAGATGCGGGCGTGCTGATGGCAGGGTTTTGCATGCCAGCTGTGCCCTCTCTTGCCTCTCCATGTCAGCTCTGTCACTGATAGCTGGCAAGGGATGCAGGCCGTTAGGATGCTGTGTGCAGAGTTCAAGGCACTCATCTCCAGGCAAGTTTCTGCTGGCTCACATTGGGTGCCAGGGAGGAGAGGACAACCACACCGCCGATGCTTGTCAGCAGCATGACTGTGTTAACAGAAATCCCAGTCTGCTGAGTTAACTCTTCAGCACCAGGCTGTTCAGCTGGGGATTTATCTTCCTGCAGCCTCAATCCGTCTGCATCTTTCAGCCCAAAAGGAGATTCTTTCTCTTTCTGCCCCAGCACACACTTAGAAAAACCCAGCAGGTTGAAGGAGGATCAAATTTTGGTCTTGTCAACCTTGCAAACGTTCCTTTAGCTTCTCACTGCCCACACATGCTGCATGTATTCATACGCATATGCAAATAAACAAATGTGGTCATATGTGAGTGCATACACACAGAAAGACATACACTTACACCTATAAGTTTTGCATTGTAAGCATAACAATAAGGTACAAAGGACTTGTATAAAACAAGAAAGTCTTCCAGATCTGTGCAGGGGATTTAAGCCCACTGGCCTGATTTTTGTTCTCTTTTCTGCAAATCTTGTCAGAAATTGTGTTGCCATCTTCATTCTTTTTTTCCCCAAAAAAGTCCTGCAGTTATCTGTGGCGTGGACAGATAATTACAAATACTGACTGACTTTAAGGTAGACAGCAATAAAACATTGCCTAGGGGATAAAATTCCCTGCTCTCAAGTTGTCATACATTGCCTGAAGGCAAAGAGCCAGCAGAAAATACACAATCAAAAGGAACTATTTTTATCCAAAGACAATTTCCTTTCGCACTCCTATCCTCAGAGACAGTTACTGTTTGTAGTTATTACCTGTAGGTCTGATGTGCCCAAAAGCCCAGTCACATCAGGGATACACTGTGCAAGGCACTGTACAAAATATAGTAATGCTGTTGATTTTCTTTTCTCCGAAGATTACCTCCTAAAGGAGACTCCGGGAATGAAGGCAAGCCAAGCCACGAGGTCTTATCCATTGCCAGGAGGATCCCATGAGATTTCTGTATTTATCTAACACTGCCCTCTCACTCCTCTCCCATGTGGATGAAGAATCTCTGTAGTTGCAAGTTTCCCTGAGGAAGAGGAGGTCAGAGATTTTGGATCCATCTCAGAAGGGACAACCCCATCACTCCCACTGCCACGGTTCTGTGCTCTGGGTGAAGAGCTCAAGGGGACTTGTGGAGATGGCAAAAAAAAAGAAAAGTGTTTTCAATCATCAGTGTCTCTTTTTCCCAGTTCTGATCTCCCCAGACAGCTGATAGTTTGCAGTCCCACAGAGCTGCTATTTCTTAGCAGCATCTTCTTGTTGCTGGCACCTGCACTTTATGTTCTCAGTCAGACATCCATGCTATATTGGCATACACACTACCATTTTCTATGGCCAATAAAAATGTGTTTGTGCCTGTGTTCTTGGAAATGAGTCCCCATCTCGCCTCGACAGCATTTAGCTTGTGAGTTAGTGTTCAGATGGGAGGTAATTAGGTCCTACCGGGGGTCTGGATTTACCACTAGCTCTGAAACCAAACAAATGTGTGACACATAGCTCATGTTCTCTGTTCCTGAAAGATGTCTCCTGCATTTACCTCTTCTCCCTTTGGAGCAGGTACCACCAGCCTGTGTGTCTCAGCTGTAGTTAAGGCACCTGGGAGAGCAAGTGAGGAGGATGTTGGCGTAGATCTAACATATGTTGTTGCACAACACACAAGCATATCCCTCAGGCTACTTCACTGCCATTTCTAATGCAAGCAGCAAAGTCTTTTATAACAAAAATACCATGCTCATTCCCTTAGCCAGGCAGAGTTAGTGCAGGTGCACTAGCAAGATTTGCTCTTTCATCTCCCAGTACAAGTTAAGCAGAGACCCTCTCGTATGCTTGTGATCCCACAGCAAGGTCTTGGGGATCAGAGAAGTATGGCAAACATTCATGGACTGCAAACCTTATCAGTAGGTGCCCACCGTGAGTACCCAGACACCTGAGTGGTGAGTTTAAGTAATCTAAGTGCTTGACAGGGAGAGATCATAGTCCTAAATGCTAAACATTGCATAGTCCTGAATAGCTAAACAATTAAAATCAATGCAGAGTTATTACTGTGAGCATGTGAGATTATCAGGAACAGGGGATACAAAAGAACACTCTCATACACTTTGATTCCTCTTACACTCGTGGTGTGTGCGTGTCTGAACTCCCACAATAAATTCTCTTCAGCTGATGCTCAATAGGTTGCGCTGGCCTAATGAGGCACGGTAATGTTTTTTAACCTTTCTGATTCTGCTTTTGTAATTAGCACAACATTTTGAAGAATCATTTGTCAATTCTGTCTGATATGTTGATGAAGTAAATCTAAGGCTTCCAGTATGAATCTGCAGAATGCGGTAACCAGGAAAAAACATTGTTTCAGCTTTGTGTACAGTTACTCTAATTATCATAACGTATAGTTACAAATATTCACATGTGTATTTGTGCATATTCATGCACATACTCATTTACACATGCATGTCTACATTCCTTAGAGTGAAGGCTGAGGAGTAGATAGACAGATACTAAGCATATACAGAACCTACTATCTTGAGAAACTCGTATTTTTTGAAGCACTGACACTACTGGCCAGATAACGAGCCCATAATCTCCCTCTTTCCTCACTGAGAAAGCAGTGCTGGAGCTCTGACATAAATGCACAAAAGCAGGAATATTTGAAGTTAAAGCTTCCATTCCCTGGATGTGTGTGGTATATCATACTTTAACCCACAGACTGCTGCATCTAGTCATGACTAACAGAATTAAGGTCACAACAGACAATGAATCTCAGAGGATTTTTGTACCAGGCTGAAGACAAAGAAAATTACTGACTTTTCAAAAGCAGAACTAGTGAGGAAAGATTTCTGTGTAGATGTCAAAGACAAAAAGATGCCTTCATATCTCCATTCACATGTGCTCAGTCATGCACTCACACAGACACAGAGATGTGTGTGTTTATGCACTGCTGACAGAGAGGATGTACCTGTATTTTTAGCCTAGTGTATTTAAATATGTATTTTTAGTACTATTGTTCACGAGTTGAATATGTGTTAGCCTATTTTTTAGCCTATTTGTATTTGCAAATTTTAGTGCTATTGTGCCTGCATTGAAAATGTGCTCTTAAGGGCCATTCACAGCCTTTTCCCCCTAGTCTTACCATATAAACAATTTCACTTACTTCTGAAATTTTTCCTTTGAGGATACAAGTCTCTACCACTAAATTATTTCTTGTATGGTATATTCCAGCATTATACTTTAGTGTCCAATTTGATGTCAGAATATTTAAGAAGCAGGAAGGTAAAGGATTGACTCTCCACACCCTAAATCTATCAGGGAGTTCTCATGGGAGCCATACAGCCCCTACATTTTGAAATGTAGCATTTCTTATTCATTTCAATAGTTTCACCTTCCAACAGCTGCTAATGATGCTTAATATCACATCCAAACCATTTACCAGCTAACCAAGAATGAAAATAAACATCTTTGTACACTTTGTGTAAATTTGGGAAACTGGACACATTTCAAGAATTAAGAGAGTGTCATTTGACTGACTGTTCAGCTAGTACAGTGTTGACAAATTGCATGACTGGTGCTGAAAAACTCCAATCCTCTAGATTCTACAGCTTGCTAAAAATGCAGATAGTTTAATGGCTTTTTTTTTTTTTAAACTGCAGTGAAACAGAAAGTTTCCCCTGGAATGTGTTGATTGAGAAATATTAAAGGTTAACTTTACTCATACTGCAGAAGGTCAAATATACCCCCTTCCTGGGGATTAGCTCTCTGGTAATTCAAGCTACAACAAAACATATGCCTTTGCCTCTCTTCTCCTGCAACACTGGCTCTTCTTAGGGTTTCCTGCAGGACTCCCATCTGTTAGACCAGTCATTTTCCTGGTGTGCATACAGCAAGATCTATAATTATCTAGGTATAGATATGTAAAAGATAGATGATACACAGAAATTATACAGATACATATATTCATACACACGTATATAATACACTCCACATTTGTAATTCCCGACTCTTTGAAGCCTCTGACAGAATCATGACTGATTTCAACAGAGCCCAGATGCATGGCTTTATTTGCAGGTGCAACTGAGCAGTCTGTTAACAGTAGAATTGATCTGAAATTTTCTAACAGAATATTTTCCTGTTAGAAAATGCCAGTTTGTCCAAAGGGAACTATTTCATGAAAATGTACTAATTACTGTGACATTTCTCTTGCAGATAGAAATATTAAAAAGCATATTGATTGGGTCAGATGTCTTTTTTGGACATATTTGGAACAGAATATATTTCCTCCAAACTATTTTTCATGTAGAGAAGTTAATGTAGCATTTGATAGTGTTTTATTAACTAAAATAGAAGGGATATGGCTGGTTTATAAAAATAAAACTCCTAAGATTTTCTTCTTTTCCTTGTGGAGAAATTTGAGATAGCTTTTTTAGTTTTTTGCTGCAGCTTAGGAGATTCTTAATTTTTTTTAATGGCACAATTCCTAGTGAAACTCAGTTCCAAAGAAACTAGCTCAATCACAGCCATATCCTACATGGATTTTCTGCAGGGTCAGGCTTGAAGCCTCTTGTCGGAAATTGGAAGATGAAGAGGGAGCCGTGGTCATGTTATTAGTCCTGCCTAAGGCACTGCAGAGATGTCCTGCCTCTATGCTCCAGGAAGCCTTTGGAAGTCCTGGGAGCCAACTCCAGAGGATTGCTGACACCAAAGGGAGCTGCCTTTGGGTCTCTGCCTCAGCTCAGAGTTCCTCTTGACTTGTATCTTCTAAAACCTTCAGCATATTTTCAATGCTTAGCCACTAATACAATTACCATGTGACCCAGGGAGGCGGAAGCTGCTTGCAGTGGTTTTTTTTAAAAGTTATAACACAATGGTCACCTTTCCTGAGACAATAGCCAGTAATAGGCTACTCTATTTTTCCTCCTATCCTTTAGAAACCCATGTGAATAGATTACTTAAATCTCATTTGCTGTGAAATGTGCTAAATGGCCCTTTGTAAGCAGTTTGTGTTCAATGCTGGATAAAAGAACGATATGTCATGAACCTCTCATTATTTTAATTTTCAAATCTATAGTTGGTATTTCAAATTGATGAAAGACATGTGCTATTCACAACAAAATGGTATTGTTTTACTTCATTTTGAAACATTTTTGCAGTGAAAAATATGACCATGAGTCCTCAATTTTCCATTACAGATAGACAACTTTATTGTCAGGCTGATAGTTATGGGATAATGTCTTTTCTGGAAATGTTGAAAAACCTGCCACATTGTAGATAAATTTCAATCTTGCTGGCAGCAGAAATGCCAAAATAGACTTCAGGTGATGCTGTTATGAACAGCAGAATCAATCCAGTTCAGAAGGAAGCAGGATTAGGAAAAAAAATTAAAAATAGAAGAGCACTGCTCACATATGGAAATTAAAACAGTCACTGATGACTCCACAAAGAGACAGCTCAAATTATCCTCACAATTATCAGGTAGAAGACTGCAAATTATGCTCCCAGTTCACAAAGAAAAAGCAATCTAGAGGAGAAGTGCTGATTTACATAATCAATATCATCCAAATTCAGGGAGGCTGCCTTTCAGCACACACAAAAAGAGAAAGCGGAGCAGGAGACAGGATTTGCAGTAGGCAGATAATGGAAGAAGAACCATGCTGAGAGAAAACTGAGATAAAAGAAGAAGGACTAGAGAGAGGAGGCAGGACAGCACCACCTTGACTGTGTGCCAGTCCAAGTGCCAGCTCTAAGAAAGCTGAAGTGAGTGGGATGATTTAAGGAAACTTTTAAGTTTCTTAATGTCATCTGAAATGGAGAGTAAGCCCTTGGGCTGGCTTCTTTCAGCCTTAAATTGTACTGGAACTCACAAGCATTTGAAGATTTACAGGAGTTATAGGCAGATCCTGAACACATCTTTTAGCTGCAACATTGAAGTTCTCAATTATATGTTCAATTGCGATTATAGTATTCAATTACAATTACCATATTCCAGGTGCCTTTGAACTGTGATGATACAATGACTCAAACCTCTTTGTTTCGCACCCACCTCTTTTTTATGATGTACAGACTCCAGGGGATGGATTAACAGCTCAAGAAAATGAGAAGTGTGCCATGAGCTCAGTCACATTGAAAAAGTCCTTTTTCCCCTGAGCATCAGACCATCCACTGAGCAAACGCCCCACAGTTCTCGCATGCATCTTTCAGCCTGCACCACCCTGCTGCTGGGGTGAAGCTGAGCGTTCACAAATATCACTGCAGCCACCACCCTTGTCAGGGGTTGGGTGGCCTTCCTTTTGTTCCTTCTCACCTACTGGAATTTTTCCCCTTTACCTGAAGAGGAAACCTGATTCCTGGTACTTATTGGGTGCTTAGGAAAGACAAAGAATCAGCTGGGCCCAGCGGGGAAGGGGGAGGCAGGAAAAAGGAGGGCGGGGGCAGTTTGGGAACTAGCTGGGGTTTTGTTTCTTCGGCTGGAGAGCGGGACACTCTCAGAGCTGTTTCTGCTGGGGGAGAGAATTTCGCCATCACCCAGCCAGAGCTGCTGCTTCTTCGTTTGTGGGCCTCGTGTCCCCAGCTGCCACCGTGGAGCTGCTGATCCGTCTCATCCACTGGCCTGGGACTTTCTGCCCATCCCTGCTGTTCCAGCTGGATGTTCCTTAGAGCCCTGCGGGATCCCTGGACTGACTGCCCGCAGAGGGGTTTGTGAGGCACCGCCTCTCCTCCACCCTTCCCGTCTCAGCCAAGAAGGCTGCCACAGGGTCCCTGTTTCTGCTTTGTTGTTAATACTGTAGTTGTTGTTGTTTGTTTGCCTTGCTGTACATATCAGTAAAGAACTGTTAGTCCTATCCCCATGTCTCTGCCTGAGAGCCCCTTGATTTCAACATAGTAATTCAGAGGGAGGCGGGGGTCTACCTTTTTCTTCTCATTTCAAGGGAGGTTCCTGCTTCCTTAGCAGGTATCTGTCTTCCAAACTGACACAACCCTTTTTGTAGTTGTGACCTGCAAAGATGGTGAAAGCATTCATTTGGGCTTGTGACTGCAACTGCCAGACCTTTCAGTGGAACGGACTTGATTATTTGGATCCTGATCATACTCAGCTTGTTCCAAAGGCAGAAGGTGATTCTCATGGGACTGTGAGCATTGATTAGCTGGGACCTGGTCCTGCAAGATAGGCTTTGGACTCTATCCACATTCTAAAAAGGGCTTGGACACATTTTTAGCTTTAAACGTATTTCCATGGCTCAGTGGAGTCACTGGGACCTGGTGGCTCAAGGTTGGGATAACACCAGAGGAACTTCTGGAAAGCAGTAGATGGAAAAGGGTATGTCAGAGCCGGGTACCAATGCCAGGGTTCATCACTTTACTGCTGTGTGTGGCTGGACAGGCTGTAGCCCTTGCAGGGTCCTCCCAGAGGGAATGTTGCAGGACACAAACTGCAGGGAGAGTGCAAGCGTGTGTGTATGCAAATGGATCCCTGCAGTCACAGTGCAGAAATGCACGTGGCAACTGCAAAGGCATCGTTCTCATCAGGCTTCTTCCTTTGCTCAAAAGCAGCTGAAATGAAGTGCTGGAGTCAATAGATTGACCTGTGAAAACATATTCGGATAGAGAAACTCCCTCCTGCTTCCATTGGCAAAACTGCCTCTGATTCCCATCAGGGGGTCCCAGCACGCCTCATCCTCTGGATTGCTGAAGCAGAACCAAGGCCAGACGAAATCAACTGCCAGAAAGTTGACCACAGCTCTCTGCTGCTCCAGGCCATGATGAATAATGCAATATCCACAACCTTGGAAGAAAAGTAAAAGTAAATTTAGAGGGAAATAATGCGTTCTTTCTAATCTGAGTCAAACCTAAAAATTAAATAGCTATAATTATCAAACCTAATTTAATTAAAACTAGCTGCTCACCATCTGGTGTTATTTGTATAAATTTGGAAATCTACTATTTCATATTAAATTCCTCCATTTAACAAATTATATTAGACAATATATTTTTCCACTGTGATCATTATGCAATTGATAATTTTACAAACTGTATTTCATTCCACTTGATAGAAATATATTTTGCATAATAACAGGCAAAAAATCAGATACTTTTTTCATCAAAACTGAATTTAAAATTAAGACTTGCAACATCAATAAAAATAATCCACTGAAGTTAAAAGATGTAGGATGACATAAGAATTTTTAATTCTCAATTTGGTCACTGTGAGTATAAATGAGAACTCCATTGGATTTTTTTCTGCAGATGCAAGCACATATTCAGACCTATAATATTATATGTCTATTATGTGTATGCATACATTCTATATGGCTGGTGAAGAACGACAGTTTGATTAGAAGAGCATTGTTCACTTTCCTGAGGCAGTGTGGAAATATACAGTTGTAGACATTCAAAAAGTATTGTCAATAATATATTTATCTTTATCCCCAAAGATATATAATGATCTTTTATACAATGATAAGTATATTACTGTAGAAACTGAAGCTAAAATAATGATGAAAACATCATGAGAAGACCACACATTGATTGGCACCTAAATACAAGTGTTTGACATAGCCAGCATGGGAGTGGGTTTCTCAATGACTTCTTAAAAAATTCCTGTAATTTTTGCCATGTAGATATCTCAGTAAGGAAGCAGGGCAATGTATAAGTATGATAAAAAATAATCCATTGAAATGGGCTCGACTTGATGTGTTCACAGAATGTTACACACAGTGGGCATCCACAGGAAGCCCCATGATGGAGTGGGATCACAGCAGAGTGTAGAGACAGCAGAGTGGGTGCAGTTTAGAGCACAGGTTACTTAAATCAGATTTGGAGACATGGAGTTTATTCCAGCTTGCCTGCTGATCTCCTGTATGAATTATGCATGAATTAGCTGTTACTCCATTCACATCACATGCAGATTGTAGACATGGATGGGCAGCGGATGGTTTCCCACTTGCACTTGGGTTGAGAGCTAGAACTTCTTAGTGGTGGCCTCCAGAAAACACTGCAAAAATAAACACAAAAATGCAAAGACCAAATAAATCTGGGTGGTGAGAGAATGGAAAGGAAGCAATGGAGGGAAAAAAAATCTTCCCTAAATCTTAAAAAGACACAATTTTCAGAAATATGTTTACACCCACAGTTTTGGCATCACCTGTGGCTGCAAAAACATGAGTTAATCTGTAAGTCACCTATTTGCAATCCCATAAAAATAAAGCAGGGAATTCCCTTAAAGTGAAGGCAGGGACACTCTAAACTATCCATAGTGACCAGAGGCCCTATTCAGAGTGAAGCATTTGCTAGCAACAGGAGTATATAGAAACAACAAGGGATTTTGCACTCATTTTTAGCTTGTTTGATAAACAATTATCTTCCACATAGAAAACTTGGCTGGTCCAAATTTCCTGGGGCTCACAAACAAGCAAGATGCTTCCACCCATCTTTCCCTCAAGCAACACCCAGGCTTTTTCCTCACCAACCTGGGCTCTCTGCCATAGAGCTGCCTCATTGCAGTGGGCCACTCCATTATACAATAACTCTTTTTCACTGACAAATCACTTGCAGAACTTCACCCCCTTTTGACTCATCAGTATTTATAGATTAACACACAGCAGCACCCATTCCGTGACATTTGGTATTTTGTTTTTTAGCAAGAAAACAAATCCAGCATGGCCGAATTTTATAGTTTGGCTGCTGTTAGACTCTACCCTGATAAGAGCCTAAACTCACTGATGCTCTTTGGACTGAGCTGCTTGGCAGCAGAAGGGGATGAGCAGGGAGCAAAGTAGCCCAAATGCAAGATGCTCATATGTCTGCAGAGAATGCAACATGACAAACTGCTAGGTTTGGTTAAATTGGGACTGTTAATTTTAGCAGTTTAAATTGGGTTCTGACTCAGATTTTGAATTTGTAGTGGCAAGATGACAGCCTGGAGAAGGTGGTTGTAAATGGCTGACTCAGAGGATGATGATCAGCACGACAGTGCCTTCTGCCTGTGCTAGTACTATGTGTTTATAGGAGAAATGTTATAAGGTGACAGTCACCAGTTCAGCTCCACCCCTTGATCTGTTCACCAGGCATTATGGAGACTGGAAAGACCAAGAGAGCAAATGGAGGAAGGAGCATATTAATTGGGTGAGTACAAAATGGCAATCTGCCATCTCTTTGGTGCTCTCTCCTCTTCTTTCCACATGTAATGCTGGTTTTCCAGATTCTTCTGTAGGCATCCAGCTGCTTCTGACTTGAGTTGATGAAATGGCTTCTAAGGGGAGGATGACTGGGAGCTTGGTGTCTCCATGCAGGGGCTGCCAAGAGGATGGACACTTAGGAGAAAAGCTCTCTCATAAGAGGGTTGGAAAACCTGCTTTAATTTCTGACCAAATTATGCAAAAATTGAACACTGGTCTTGAAAATACCAGATGCTGACAACTCCGGTGTCTTTCCTCTCCCCAAAGTGCTTTTTTTCTACCAGTTGTCCTTGAACTACTTTCAAGTCATGCTTTTATGCAAAATGTAAATGTCCAAGAATCCTTTCCCTGTGTACTAATATGGATTGGCTCAGCTGTTCAATTGGTTGTTGAAATTGATTTGCAATTGTAGTTGTAGGTAAGTTTCATAACTGTAATTTGTGAGTTACAAACAGGGGTCAAAAATCTAATTCCACAGGAATAATGTAGCTAACCCATGCTTTGATCTTAGAAATCCTTACACCAATGCTTGGATGAGGGCACTGTCAGCCAGCCTCCGAACGGGGAGTGGGGAGGATTTGTTACAAACTACTTGTGACTGAGCTAGAAGCCAGGAAGTGCATGCACTAACATCACTTATCAGTTGCTTGTAGAAATTATATATAGCACCTGAAATAACTGTCTTCAGATCTCTAACTCTGCTCTAATAATTGCTAGAATTGAGAGACTAATATATTCAATAAATTACTTTTTCATTCATTGAATAGCTGAGAACAGATTGTGATTCCCCAGTCTATTTGCTATTCAAATGAATTCAACAGATACCTTTTCTAATCTTTAACACTGTGGACTCGCAGCAAATATCCATGGCTTGTAGTGGCTGGTGCTTTGATAAATCATATGCATCACTGCTGTTTCCTGACAGGAACACTGTGCAGATACCTCAGCTGAATCCTTGTTTATGTAAGCATACAACTGGGTTTTCATGAGAACTTCCATATGTGGCTTTAAAAACTGCTTCCTCTTGCCTTTTTTTGTCATTGTTATATTGTTACCAAAGTTCTAGTTTCCAAACTATCACTGAAAACAAAAGGAATTTAGATGGGGCCAAAGCAACTTATTTACTCTTTTTCCCGCCATCAAATATCTATTAACACATAGTGATTGAGGCCATGATGCAGAAAGGTGATTTATTATAGGCATAGCTTTCAATGTGCTGTGATGCTCCCATTTAATACTGTGTGACTGTGCAAGCAAAAAATGAACTATGAGCATTTTCTTGGGAAGATAGGACATAAGCAAAGATTATCTGAAAACATTCTGAATTATTCAGCTCCAGGAATCACTGTTTGAATACTACTCCTGAAAGAACTAAGTCAGTTAGTTTCATAGTTTCACTGTCCTGTAGACAATCCAAAAAATGGAATATTGATACTATTTCCCTGTGCAAACAAAACAACAATATAACTGTGAGCATCCAGAAACATATGCAGTCTGTAAGGGCACATGCCCAAAAGACACTGACCCTGGACAAAGGAACAGTCATTGTGAATTTCCCAGAGGTTGCCAATGGGATTTTTTACAATGTAATGTATTTCATCAACCAATGCCTCTTTTTATTTTTTATTTTTTAATTATTTTTTTCCCAGAATAAATTTCATAATTTTTTTGGAAGTAAGCAAGAACATTTCTCAGGGGCTTCCAGGAGGATTTTACAGTTTGGACTGTATGTAGCTGAGAGGAGGAGGAGGATGGTCAGACACTTATCTGAGATCATGCCACCCTATTTGCTAATCCATAGCAGAATTCCTGCAGGTAACACCAGGAAGCCTGACTGCTGGCAAAAAGAAAACACTGATCTTTAAGTGTTAATTGAACCATAATTATAATTTCCACAGCAACAACACACAGCTTCCTAGGAACTATTCTTGTGTTGGGTGAACACTTCCTGGTAGCTTTTGTGCCACTGCTTTCCAGTCTGGGAGTCCTTTCCTACAGCCAAAGGTGCCTTGGTTTCAGGTCTATGTGCCTGCTCTGTAGGGAAGCCATATAGATCCATCACACAAACTTAATCCAATTGTCAGACCCTGCTGTGAAATAGATGTTCTGAAGGTGGGGAGAAACCCTCTAGCAAAGGCATAAAATCCGTGGAGTGCCTTTCCCCAGACACAAATGTATGCTTAGCCATATGAGAAATGTTCTAACCTACATTTGTGCCTGAAACAACACAGTTGGAGGAAGGAACAAGGCATAGGTACAGAGATTTACAATTTTTGATGTCCTCCAGGGTGACAGATTACTCAGTCGGAGAGATGGAAAGATGAGGCAGAATATTAGCCCTTTCAGATCAGCCTGCAGTCTGGGTGAGCAGCTCTGTTACTGTCTATGGCCATTTGTTTAATTTTCCCTACACACGCTATCCATCCAGTTATGGTATATTCCACTGGCATATTTTGATATATTACCTTCACCTTTCTGCCCACCTCTCTGAGTACATTTCTGTCTGTATTTGTACCACAGAAGACACTCATAGGATATTTAAACCAGAGATAGCCAAGCTCTTCCTCTGGGAAGCTACAATCAATATTGCCAAACTCCTGACTGAAATGCTTCCACCACAGTCAGTAAGCAACCTGGGAATGGTTCCCTGTGCTGAAGTCACTCCTGCCCAAACTCTTGCTGTAGTGGAGAGGATCCACGTGGTGGAGGCCCTTGGAGAAATCAGTTTCTGCCTCCTTACTATGGTGAAGCAGTGCCCTGGATGGAGGAGGTTGGGTGGTTCCAGAAGCCAAATGCTGCTCTGGAGAATAAAAAAATGTCAGGGGGCAAATAAAATAAAATAAAATAAAATAAAATAAAATAACGTAATGTAACGTAACATAACATAACATAAAATAACCAAAAAACCCCAATACACAGGTGGGCAGGAGGCGAATGGGGAGTGAGTGGCAAGAAGGGCTGGCAGGTGCTGTGGGTAGTGTGAGTGTCGCTGGAGGGCACATTCTCAGCTTTTTGTGCTTGTTGCACCTTCTTGGGGCTGATGGCCTGCAGCAAAGCAGCAGTAAAAGCCAGCATTGTTTCGAAGCACTTACTCAGTCATGCTTGAAGGGTTTCTACATGTTTGTTAGAGGTTGGAAGAAAAGAAATGTGACGGAAAAACATAAGGCAAGCCCTCGGGGTAGATGTACTCTGTGAGACAGTGTCATCTTGTCCTGCTGCTTACCAGCTTTGCACCTGGTTAACTCTAGGTCAGAATGAAACTATATAGTCAGAAGTGATTATTTGTGACCCCAGACAAGAACACGACCTTTCTATCTTTAGACTCCATTGAAATGGCAATACCCTGATTATGGAATATTTCTCAGCTAATTAGGAATGCAGGCTCTACAGGTCACTGGGAGTTCATACTATTCCCTCGGCATAAGCAGATGTCTTCAAGATAAACTTGTACTAAACACATCAACAACTCCACACTATCTCGTGTGCACTGGGGAAATGGGAGGAAAAAAAAGAGAGACAGCATCTCACCAAAGCCTAAAGAGCCAGATGACTCCAGGAGCGGGATATTAATTTATGAACATTAAGTAAATAATTTTCGGGTAGTGGCTCCTGGGCTCTACAGCACATGGCCGCCAATATACAAACAGGACTTACTGGGGAGGTGCAAATTTGAGGCCAGGAAGATATGCTGCACAGCCTGTAATTCCTGCAGAGCTGTGCAGGATTCATGGAGGGCCAACGTGGGCATCTCTGCAGTGCTTCCAGCCTGGAGGAGTTAGGGAGCACAGCACATAGGCACTCCAGTAATCATCATTACAAGAGCCTGTGCAAACTTCATGCAGCAACATCTCAGTTTGTGTTTCTACCTGCCATCTATTTTTGTCTTTTTCTTCACTCTGTTTCCTCTCCCAGACCCACTACAGGCTTCCTGACAGCCTCCCAGCTGCTAGCCAAATCCTACATTCCCCTTTTTATCTGCTTTATCTTTCCTTGCCTACCTTAAGCAAATCCTCATATCTTCTCTAAACTTTATTCTCTACTGCTCTGCCCGTTTCCTGATCTATTTTCCCATTTCTCATTCAGATAGATGTTATATTCCAGTTGCAATATGTCCAGAATTCTCTTCTACTCATTGTTCTTGCTATAATTTCCCCTCCTATGGCAAAGGATTGCTTTCCAAAGAAAGCTGGTCATGTTTCCTGGTGAACTTATCTGCCTCTGCCCTCCCATCAATCTTCTCTGTACCAACAGCTGTGATTCAGCTGCCAAGCACCACACACTCCTCAAATACATGCTCAGGGGGAGAGAGTCCTGCTGGCATTGCAGTGCCAGCAGAGAAGCCGTGTGACAGCCTCTCCTTCTCTGAGCAGCCACTATGGCTGTACCGTCCCAGAACAATGCTCTTACTTTCAAAAAATAGTGAGTATTTTATTTTGTTGGCCAAGCAGGAGAGCTGAATCTTTCTCATGCTCACAGCTTATAACTCTTCATGTGACAGGTCATGATGGCAAAGGCATCTGCTTTGCTCTTTGGGAAGCCATTTCATCTGCTCTATTACAGAGCGCTGTTCAACAAGGTAGCTGATGTTGGAGTTGCTGTCCTGGCCATTTTCCAGGAGGATGATATACTGCCTAGCTGCCCCCAGCCTGCACAATGAACACTGTAAGCACACCCCCTGGATGGTTTTATCCTGCAGGACACTGAAGTGTTCACAGCTGACAGAGATGCAGGATAGCATCAGCGATCCTTCAAGTGCTGAGCTGGGATTTTGTCCGCACTGCCGCACCGCCGTATTCACACCAAAAGAAGTGATAAATAACAGCCTTTTATGTGCCTTTGCCTGGAGATTCATGGGTGAATCCTCCCCTCTTGTCTGCGGCACTAGTGAGACAGAGATAAGCAGGGGGATACTTGAGAAGCCCTAGAGAGGTAAGGGACATACCCAAAGCCAGTGTTAGTTTGTGAGTAGTGGGCATAGTGCCTGCGAAGTTGGGAAGGAATGGCCGTAATGTTGGAATTAAGATTCCTGCTTGAGCCATAAAGAAACCAGAACCATATCTTTGTGTGTCATAACAATCCTAATGCTCCTGGTGGAGCTAGGGAAGCTGGCAGGAGAAGGTAGGGGACTGCAGAAAGCCATGCACTGCTGCCAAGGTTGAGCTCAAGCAGGTTTGTACAGGCTGGTCACCCCAGGATGGATACCAGGATGCACTGCCCTTTCCCTTTTCCCTGCAGAAAAACAGGTTCTTCTGTCACCATAACTCTTCCTCAACCCAGCAGATACATCTGCATGCAGCTGGTTGGGAGACAGGATGGACAGCCAGGGACTTACCTGTATTTTCATTCTCATTAGCAGAAGCACCATCTCTGATTTCTGTTTTATTGTCTTGACTTTAACATCATTGCTTGTGTGAACCATAACATTCTAATGCCAGCAATATTAAGGCACTGCAGTAAATAGGGGCATTTTTAGCTCTGAGCCATTTTTCTCTCTTTACTAGGACAGTTTACATATTGTTCAAAACTGAAAGACTGAAAATACAGTAGAAAAACAATTTCTCGGTAGCACCTGTGATGTCTGTTAAAAATGTGTGGGCTACTGAAGGGGAAACATCTCATCTGCCATGTAAAGGAAATTCAAAGATATCAACCTCTGAAAAATATGACACAGGCACTGAACAAGTCCTATTCTATATCCTCAAATACTTACACGATACAGTGTAGAGACAGGGCTTTTTCCAATTGTTATATCTACATATGCTATCTCTTTAAACATAAACAAATACCTTTCTGCAGAAGATGACCATGCCTTTGCTTCTTTACTGTCAACAAAGACAGAGATATTTTTACTGCTGGAGTTATTCAGGTAGGGAGAAACTCCAGAATGGCTCATCATGTCCTCCTCACAGTTTTGTGTGGCTCCTAAGCACCCCCAAAGTTGCCTCTTTTCCAGGCTGAGAAAGTGAGGTCCCTCAGCATATCCTCATGGGGCCAGTGCCCTTAACCATTTTGCTGGCACTCTCAATTTGTTCTCATTTACTAGTGCCTTTCCTACGTATCAAGGAGCTCAAGACTGGATACAGAAAGCAATGTGGTCTCATGAGTAAAGAGGGATAATCCCTTGCCTTCAGCTCGCCAGCAGGGAGACACTCGCTGCTATCACCTGCATCACATGGAAATATATTTCCATGATAAATGCAAGTAGCAGGCAGGTAGGTAACAATGTCCCAGTTGTGCCCTCAATAGATTTCAAATTTTCAAGGCTTCTACACATTTTGGGGGAAAGCATAAGCATTTTCATCCAGTGTCATGTTGGCCTTTGGAAGTCTGACACCACTGTCTGGTCTCCTCTGACACAAAGGGAAACTGTCTATAAAATATCCCTCCTTTTCAGTAATAATAGGCTTGAATAGACTTTGGTATCAAGCAGAAGAATAGGTTACAATATTTAATATCATTTACCATAGTGGACATGTGAGACAGAAATCTAGTTTCATTTTGAATTTATGAATATGCAACTGAGGCATGGAGAAACGAATAGACTTATAGATAGAAACGCTGTCACAGAATAGGAGCCTGAACTCATATCTGCTGAGCTATCATGCTCTGTGTTCTGGCTGTTTCTTCTTTCCTGCTTCTATATTGGTGCCACATTGCCTTCATGTATGAGATGACTTGTGTCACTGCACTCTGTCAAGATGTGCAGCAAGATGCAACCTGATCCCACACACTCATGGAAGTGGGAAAGCACATGGATTAATCTATCAGCTCATCAAAACTGAGAGCCCCAAGGGATGCTGAACTTTGTCATCTCCTTTTTTTCTTATGCTGCCTTGATATGAGCTGATTTTTCATGCTATAAAATGACAACACAAAAGAATGTAGAAAGTTAAGTCTTCAAATGCTCATCCACGAGTACTAGTGGAATAAACACAATCTTCCTTTTATCTATTCTGCTTTTCTGTTTGGTTTTGGCCCTGAACCTTCATTGTCCCTCTTTGCCTTGTTTCAGTGCACAAATCATACATGGATCTCTCCAGCTCCCTCTCCCTATTTCATTAAAAAAATGGAATATGAAAGGTGTGCAGAAGCCCTGGAGGGAAGTGCCACAAACCCAGATGTTGTATGATCCATGTCTCAGCTGCAATGAGCCTGCATGTGGCAGCTGCTTTTGCACAGCCATCAACAACAGCAGCTGGAGGGGCTCTGCTGTTAATGGCTCATCCCCCAGGAAGGAGGTGGTGTGAGGAAAAACAGCAGGCTTTATGTACAAGATATTGCATTGCTACACTTTATGTTTTGAACTTGTTGTAAAACAAACAAGAACCTAGAGAAAAAGAAAGCAAAATTAGATATAGTCCCTTGCCCTAAAAGCGCCATGAGATATTACTCCCTGCACCCTGGTTAAGCCCTTGCCTTTCTGATTCAATCCATAGGAGACCAAGGTATTTGCTACTGTATGAACTATTCTAAATACCTTTCCTAAGTAAGTAAAAAAATAAAAGTGGTCTAAAAGCAAAATGAAAATAAAAAAAGAATCACAAGCTTTAAAGCCTGTCCAGTGAATGCATATTCCTAATGGAATTTTTTCTTATCCTCGAAGAAAAAGGAATATTTTAGGACAAATAAAACAGAATAGAGGTTTACATCCTCACTAAAGAAAAAATAGTTTCCACCTTCATTGTCACTGTGTTTTGATACATGTTTAGTTGTGTTATAACCTAGGATTATCTAATTTCCATATAAAGTGTAGCTACTTTCAGTTTTATCCTAGAGTGTTCAGGAGAGACTTTGATTTGTGTGCCCTAGGGTAGACCTGAGAAATGCATAATTTTCCTTAAGTCCCTTCTGTCATGCACCATCAGTAAATTCCTATACAGATTACAACATAGATGTTTAGTCAGAGGTCTGCACTCCCACGGAGGAGAGTTGGAGGGACAATAATAAATGTGTGGACCGAAGTGGAAAAAAAAGTGGTAAAAGAAAAGAGAGGAAGAGAGAGAGAAATTCCGTTAAGAAAGGTTACTGAATCAAGAAGAATTTATCAAAAGTAGACTGGTGAGAGTGGCTCTTAAATTTTTATGAATTTGTGTGGCATACTAGTCAGTCTACTTTGGACTGTAATTTCAGGTAATAGCAGAATTGGGACCACTAGGGCATAGTCTGTCGCTGTTTCTAATCTTCACTGCTCTGGAACAACAGTTACACATCAATTCAATTAATCACCAGTGATAACAAAAGTTGTTTTTTTCCCAGTTTAGAAATGTGGGGTTTTAATTTTTTTTTTTGTTGTTAGTGCAGAACTTTATCAGACACAATTTCTTTTTCCCTTGTGAAGAAAAGCTTATGAAGTTCATTTATACAGAGAGCATAAATCCTATCTCCTACTGTTTTCCCCTGTAACCTAACATGAAATATAGCTTATAGCTCAACTAATTCTCAACATTTAGTGCGAACTGATGAAAGTAGTTCATCACTCACAGGATGCACCAAGTTTGCAGCAGCACATACAGACCAGGAAAGGTGCATAAAGCAGTGTCATGGCTTGACACATACAGTCTCAGATATACCAAAGCAGCCAGGTATCTTCATGATGTTCACTGGGGATATATACCATTAAAAAATGAGTGCTTCCTATTTCACAGCAACAGTCTCTCTTCCTTGTCACTCTTCCCCCTTCTCAGATTTATCTCCTACTCTTAATGACTCCCCTTTTTTTCAATTTGTGTCTCTCTCTGACAGATAATACTTTGTCTTCTTGTTCTCCTGGCTTGTGTGTGTCTTGCCTTGTTTGCTGCTCATTATTTGCACTATTTATTTGCAGGACATAGGTACAAGAACTTGCCCATAATCAGTTCAATAATTTCACTTCAAAACAAGCCATTCTGCTGCCACATATAATCCTGACAACTCACTGTCCACCAGCCCAGGTAGGTCTGGCTATTGCACATTATCTGTGCTGCAACATCAGCCTATTCCCCTTGCCTCCTCCACTTTAATTCACTATTAAATTCCCCTTGCCAAGTTTTACCCTCAGTTGCATCATTGCAGTGGGAAGGGAAAGGAAGGAAAGGAGCACTGGGACCCCAAATACCACTTTTCCTGGTGAGAACACTTGAAAGTGTATTTCCAGCTTGTGACATATAAATTATTAGAGCCGACATTTACAATATCTCCCATCTGAAGCCTAAAAGATAGCATTTGCCAGCCTGCAGGCAGGCAGGTGTGATCCCCCCATGTAATGGAAGGGTAAACTGAGGCATAGGGCGAGGACATGAACTTGCCAAAGGAAGTCAGCCCTGCACCTTAGATCATTATGTGCAGCTCCAGTATCAGGTGGATGAGTGAGACAAACCTGTGTTGAGACACAGATGTACCCCAGCACCAGCCAGCGATCCCAGCAGAGCAGGCAGTGCAATGTTTTACCTTGTCCAGGGGCTGCCCTGGAGAAGTGACTAGGAGCAGAGCAGAGTGATGGCCCCAGTGACCCCCAGGCACTCCACAGGGTGGGGAAGTTTTCTTGCTGCTGCATGCAGGATGATCTCGTCTTAAAATATGAGGTGGGGGATGGTCTCCATGGCAAACAGGAGTATCTTACTGCATTCCAAGAGGCAGGAAAGTCAGACATGTAGTAAGGCAGATGAGGACCTAACCACATCCTTCATAGAGAGGCAGGAGCATTTGTGTACAGTTCCTGTATCAGTGTGAAAGGAAAAGGTAGAATATAAAGTTTACTAGGCAGCAAATATATCTATCTTTTCTCTCTCTCTCCTTCATTCAGGAAAGAACAGGTCTAGTTCTAGTCATGGAGACCCAAATAACCAGAATGTTTCTTCTTGCAAAGTGGAGGACAGGGAAAATTTCACAGCCTGATTTCTCTCAGATGGTTTGTGTAAAAGTTGACCGTGTGTTTGAAGCTGAGCATTCACATATAGCTCAGAAGATGAATCAGGGTATTGGCTGTGGTTCCTCTGCAGAGACCCATGCCCCAGTGATGACCAGCGTGGTGGCTCTTGCATCAGCTCCTCAAAGTGACAAATGTCTCTGACTCAGTGTTTGTGCCAGGCCATACAGCAGCACCTGGCTCAACCTTTCAGGTACGGTCCCAGCAGAAACAATGGGAAAAAGAGGCTCTGATTTTTGGACACTCAGTGGAGCCATCAGGTAAGTCAGCTACCACTGCCCTGATGGCTGGGAAGGTCCCAAGCAGGTGTTGTGCACTCCAGCACCAAAAAACATTCCGTGCACAGCAAACTGTTCCCTTTTGTAGCACTGACCTGTGTTCCCCCTCCACATCAGGCATTCACTCTCCTGCCCAGTGTAAAGGACAGGCTGTTCAGCACCATTCCACACCATCTCCAAAAGTGCAGTCTGCACAAGCAGAGGCAGCACTTAGACCATCATTTCCAGTGCATCACTGATGTGTGACCTCTGCAGCAATGCCCAGGATGGCAGGAAAGCTTGACACTCCTGACATGTCAGTTCTGTGCAATCCTGAGCAAGGTAAGGCAAGCTCCAGGCTTGCTCCAGCCTGTCCTTCAGCACAGATGGAGCAACTTACAGCTGGAAAGGTGGAAGAGCTACCAAGCCAGTGAAAATCTAACCTCTGTTAGGGCACAAGTTCCATCATGAATGTACATATGCAGTTAGCATGATTTTTCCTAGAAGGCCCCTGCAGTGATTAGTCCATTTCAGCAGAAGCTGCAGTTATCTTGTTCCAGGACAGTCACTACATCAACTTTCACTATCTTGCATGTACCTCCTGCTGGCTTTGCAGCTCTCACAGCCCATATCATGTGGGGTTCAACTAGGTACCCTACAGAAGCTGCAAGTGCCTGCTCTAGACAGAGTCCCAGGCAGATGGATCTCAGGAGAAAAGAAAAGAGGTGATATTTGCTCTGCAGTGTGAAGCCAGTAAGGCATCCATGCCAAGACACATGGCTGTGTGTTTGCTGGGGACAGTACTGCCTGTTTGGAGATAAGGTTGTTTGCTTTGGGAGAGTGGATGCAGATGGCTTTAGGAGACCTAAAGAGGTTCACACCTCTTTTATACTTTTGGGTTCTGTTTGTTGGCTGCTTTTAGCTGGGTTTGGTGTGAAAGTTTAGATCAGAGAAGACCTGCTCTGGCTGAAGAAATATTCTCAGCTCTTTTGCAGTGATCCACTTCCCCTAGGAACTGCTTCAGGTGCCCCTAAGATGGGAGGGTCTGAGGGAGAAGTAAAACTGATAGGTTGGACAACTGGACAAAGGGGTGTGTGCACCCATAATGCTCTCAAAGGACAGTAATGTCTCTCCATGCTTTTTTGCTTTTGTCTATCTTAATCTTTTTGCACCATAGGGTCTTTTTTTTTTTTCTTTAATCATCCTAAGCTGTGCCAACTAGCTGCAATTTTCTCCATATCTTCCCTCGAATTCATAAACCATGTTTTCCTGGGTATCTCTTGTGGATGCTCTTGCATGACCCTTACAGAAAATTTATGCAACAAGAAAGGGCTTTACACAGTAAAAGAGCAGCTCACAGCAAAGAGCAGAGAGTCAGAAGGCCTTGGGTGGTCAGAGCAGCTTCACATAAAAGCCAGAGGGCTATTAAGCAAAGGAGAGAGCAGCAGGGACAGCTGCCTGCAAAGACTCTAGTAGGGCTAAGTACAGAGTGGGGGAGGTGGCCGAGCATCAGGCAGGCTGAGAGCATTTCACTGTGAGCTGCCACTGCCGCTGCCTGGCCCAGCCTCTCCTCTCTCAGGAGCATGGTTTCACCTTCCATTTACTCTGTGGGGTGAGCCAGGCTGTGTCTCCAGCCCAGAGGAACGGGGCTCATCACCACCAAGACACATCCCTGACTCTGTGGTTCAGGATCTGCTGGCCCTGTGCAACTCCAAGGCTGACCAGGCATACCTTTCACAACCAGAAGCCTTTTATGACCTTTTTTCTCTTGTCAAGTCAGTGAAGTATATTTTTATGGAAGGATCAAAACAGTGCTGATGAATACTTTATCGCCCCTTTGCATATTTAGCTTGCTGTATCTCTTGGTGACATGCCCCTATCCTACCTCTGTGAAAGTGGTTTCACTAACCTTAATGTCTGATTGAATCTCTTGTATCTTAAAATCACTTGCTGCCTCTGCCTTCCCAATGCCCCATCCCCACCCAAGGGCTGGGCTTCACAGAGTCCTAGTGTTTCTTAAGATATTTAAGATAAACCTGTAGAAAGGAATGGAAGAAATAGAAGCACAGTGATGACCCAACACTCTGGGACAATAATTAATAATCTAGGATCTAGTGCAATGACCTGGATGAATTAGGGGGGCTGTCAGGAAAGAATGAAATATGACAAGTGTAGGCTCAGCATAGTTAAGAGAATTGAGGATGCAGGTACAATACAGTGTATCCATGACTGGACAACAGCAGCGCAGGGAAAGAACCTGGGGTAATCAGTCATGAAGAAATAATGGTGAGTAGTTAATGAAAAGCCATAATTAAGAAAAGACAAATACAGTCTTGGGATGTATGAGAAGGAAAATAATATGAAAAATATTAACCAGCGTGTTTTGTCAGAGCAGCTACCATCAGCTGAGATGCAGCTGCTAACAGTGCTGGATTTGTACCTCTGGAAGGTGAGGACAAGCATTCATCTTCAGGCTGAGAAACAATGCTCAAGAGCTCCCTTCCCTCCCTGGGCCAGCAAAGCCTCTGTAAACAAACACACACACAGTGCAAGATCTGTCAGTTTTCAGGTTGTTTCAGGGGTTGAAAGAGCAGGAAGAGCTTAAACCTTCCCTTCTGCATCAGATGGCAGTTTTCACATGTTTATATTTGATGTTCATTTTTTAAATCTCTTGTTAGTAGACAAGAGTGAGGTGAGTCCTAAAGCAAACACATGTGTGGACAGAGTTTATCTCCTGCTCACAGCATGCTCTTGTACACACTGTAGAAGTTATACACAACAGTGGCCAGTGGAAAAGGAGATGTGACATTGCTGAAATGCAGGTGAGAGTCTGCAGAGCTGCAACCAGGCAGCATCTAATGTCTGACTAAAATCACATGGTAATTTCTTCAATTTTCCTGAAATTGCTGCTTCCAAAAGCTCCCATGCTGTATGGCAAGCAGCATGAGAAGAGACAGGACAGCTGTCAGTAGGCAGGATGTCAAGCCTCTGAAGATAGCTGATGTCTGAAGGAATTACAGTACTCAAATTGTCCAAGGGTCATAGTGGACACATTGCAAGTGCTTGCCTGCCTTATTGCTTTTGGAAATTTTGTCCATCCACAGAAAGAGTTACCCACCTGGGACACCCAAGTCAGCACTCTGGGATGGTGGGAGACTGACCCACAGTAAGCAGAAAAATGTGACTCAAAGAGAAGATAGCTGCTAAACCCCGAAAATGATGGGGTTATAGTACTATACAAGTCACTTGAGCTAAAATAAAAACAGAATATGTTGTAGAGAATGGGTAACTGGCAAGACAGGCACTGGCTATGTCCTAAACATGAATAGACAAGGTAATCTCAGCATGCAAAGAAATGGAAATGCCAGTGGAAATGCCAGCAAACACAATGAGCGGAGCAGGAGTCTGCTGTGGCTCTTAATAATGTCAGTGGAAAACTACTGCTGCCCTCGGAGAGGATGAGTACATTTCCCAGATGTAACCATGTTGACCTGTGCATGCCTTACACTTTTCCTTCCTTCAGCCCTGTTCCCTGGGCACCCTGCCCTGTCTGACTGTGTCTTGACCGCCCATCCATCACTTGCACTGGAACTGGGAGTGCACTGGGGCATGGTGATAAAGAGGAAGGGCAAGGGTGCCTCAAACCATCTTGAGGGAGGCCCGTGGGGCGGATTTTACTTGGTCTCTTCCTTCCCCTTATGTTTGCCACATCAGTGGACCATCCTCTGAGGAGACTGATGGATTGTATGTTGGGATAGGAGATTAAATTAGGAGAAAAATATTCAGTGCTCAGGAGAAGAGGAAAATAATGAGGAAGATAAGGTGACTATCTACCTATCCGACTTCCTTAATCCTATAAAGGCAAGAAGCTACTTTAAAAGTCAATATTCCCTCTGTTTCCTCACCTACCTGTTTTTGAGCTCTTGCCTGAGTTCTTTAAATTCTAGGGAAGGAATAGAAGTTGCCTTACCTCAGGAAAAACATCCATGCTGATAGCTGTCTGACTTCCCTTTGATGTAGTAAAACTTGAATCTCTAAGTACTGCCACAGTAAAACTGGGCATGCTGGGCTCTATGCCCATTTTAATGCCCTGGTTTGCCTGAAGCTGTGGAGGGACTTCTATGAACAAAAGTTTGCTGCTAATAGACAGGAGGTTGGTCCTGTCCTTCCTGTCCCAGCTGGGTTACAGCAGCTGACATTGCCATCATAGTGGTGGCTTTTTGCTCTTTGGATATAGTGGGTCCCTACCCCCTCTGGCACACAAGAGAGAAAACTCAAGTAAGTATCTAGAATCTAGTATTTTGCACATCTAGAAGGCCAATATGATTCATTATTAATACAGATCTGTTAAAACTGTGTTGCACTTTAGAGACTTTAACTGATTTATGGGTCCCTGACCTAAGGAGATTTCTTCTTATGTTTAAGCATCACAGGACAGGTAAGCATGGCAAACAAAGGAAGGGTTGGATGGAAGAGGTTGAAAGGTCACAAAATTAATATTGCATGCTAGCATGGTTCATCACAAAAAAGTCTTACACATGCTGAAACTTTGCTGACATCAAGAAGTCTGTAAGGTTCAGAAAAGAATTTGGTATTTTACTGTTAGGAATAAGTTTGAGTGATATCTAGGGAGATTGCCTAACTCCAAAACTTTGCTGAAACCACTGGAAAAAACAGCAGTTTTCCATGAGGAGGTGTTGAGTAAGTGCTCCTTTAATCAGCAGTAATTGGGAGCCTATGTGAAGACCAGGACACATAGTGTGGGAGTTTTAATGCAAATATTTGAGGGGCTGCTTTGGGGCTATGAGTCAGAGGTAAAAATCCTTAAGAAATCCTTTAAGAAGTTATAGTCTAGAAGCAGCAAGTGGAGCAAACTTCTGCATGGCCTGAGGCCAAGGCTACAAGACAGACAATTTCTTTGGGCAGTATTCTGGCTAAAAAAAAAGGTTTTGAATTTTGCTAAGGAAAATACTTCCTGTGTTCTCAGTGCCTAAATAAAAAAGGTGCTTCAGAGAAATATCTGATTGCATACTGATAAAAGGCACAGTAAAGCAGATCATCTGCAGCAAATACAAGTGCAGTAACTGCAGGAATGAACCAATGAGATATCCATCTGGCAAGGTAATAAAGTCTGTCTGAAGTTACTGCCACATTGCAGCCTCACCTAGGGCTCTTAATGATGCTTTAGCTCCAAATTCCCTGTTATTCATATACAAAATCCTTTGAAATCTGACTTCAGCTCTTAGGCTTTCCATGGCTAAGGATATGGCTTAAAGGTGTTGGGATGCCTCAAACAACTGGCTTCAAAGTGGAGGAACATCTCCTGTCCATATTGCAGACCGTTTGTAATGATCAGCAGGGTAACTCCGACTGTGATCCTTTCAGTTCTTTTACACACCTACCATTAACCAGCCTTTGGAGGGGCTTTTCTTCTCTTCATACTGAGACCCGTGGGTGCTCAGCTCCAGTGTACAATTAACCTTTGTTAATTTTCAGACCTCTCAGTCAAACAAGGCAAATCCCATTGGAGCTTGGCTGGCAGTGGCCAGGAAACCTTAGTGAATCTGCTGAAGAGAATGTCATGCACAGGGGTGCTCTGTTTCACTCTATTCTGGATATTTTCTGCTCTCTGTCTATTCACACATGGGTATCTTTTGTTTTCATAAGCACAAACCACATTTATTCCAAAAACAAATTTACCTTTTGTTTAGGTATCTGAATAGAATTGCAGTAGATAATTGTGGTCCTGATTGCCCTCACAGGCAGTGCAACTGTCTTCCTTGCTTGTTATGTTTCATTTTGGTTCATTTTTTCTTTTCCTCATGCCTATATTATGGGAAATACTGAGCCTGCACAATGTATGCAAACACAGTTTGTGGTTTGAGCAGGAGAAATCACAGTTGGGTGACATTCTGTAATTCATCAAGAGGTCTGACACTGTGTTATGAAAATACACTTTTCTGTATTTTGGAAAACCTTTTTCCCAATAAACATTCAAGTACATTGTTTGATCAAGCAATAATTACACTTTAATCTACTTTGTATATTCTTTTCAAAATAAGAGGTTAGAGAATAATAGGTCTCTCTGGCTTTAAAATGAATTCTTTAACAAATGCTTTTAGATGAAAAGATATGGTGAAAGGATTTTTTCTTACTTGGAGAATTTAAAATTTTGCTGGAAGAAAAAACATGTCCATGAAGTCCAAGATGACAGATAATTCTTTTGGTATCACAGATGTGTATCCCACACAAATGCACTGCTCCCCTGTTCTTCAGCAGAATCACTCTTGAATCAAGGTCTGATGCAGCTATTTCAAACTTCCAAAACTTACCAAAATTTAAAAATGTACCAAAAATTAAATTAGTGCTGGGATTCAGTTCTCCCAGATTTGCCACTGAAAAGACAAGTGCCAGTTCTGGCCTAGTTCTCCTGGATATCTTTTTTTTGCAACCAGGCAAAAATGGATACTTCCACAGGCCAGTCCAACCCACACATTTTCCATACCTCCTACAGGAATGTAAAGTACATGTTAAGCTTTTAGGTGGTCAACAGTGGGTAATAAAAATGTGTCCCACAGGTAATACAAATGTCTCCTACAAGGAGGTGGGTACTACAGCATGCTTGATCAAGATTTTGTTACTGTACACTGTTAGCCCCAAAACTGCATAGCAAAATTCTTTTCTGTCTTGGCTGTTCCTTTGAAAAAGATTAGATGCCTGGCTGCTTCCAGATTCATTTTAAAGTCTAGAATGCAGCCAGATAGCACAACAGTCAATCATGACTGTTTTTATCAGGACCTCATCTGTTTCAGGATGCTAGTGGAAGTTCTGCTTAACCAACCAGGATAGAAGTTGCCCTAGGCATTCCCCCTTCCCCCTGGCTATTACATTGCTTTGCCAGCAGTTTCTCTATTTCATCTATAGTTTTAGGAACACCTTTTTCTGGAAGTTAGAAGAGTGAAAGCAAAAACTGGAATATTGAATTCACTAATAAGTTAATAAAGATAATTAGGCAACTGTGTAGAAAGACCATTTGTCTGGATAAAAAGCTCTGGATATGTATGGCCATGTTAGAAAAGGCAACAGTCGAAATACTACAGTAAGGACTTCTGTAAAGCTAGGGGGTCAAAGAGGAGAGCCAAGATGAGCTTTTTCTACCTGCAATTTTTAAGCATTTCTAATGACACAGGACTTTTGAAGGAGATGGGGGAAATGTATCTTTCAAGTTTGCCCATCTAGCAGACAGTAATTCAGCTGAGCTAAGCAAAATGGAGCTGACAAATGCCTCTATCCCTGGTGACAAGGGTTTTTCTCCTTTATTTTTAATAAATACAAGAAGGACCCAAAATTTTTCCAACAAAAGACATCTGGAGATTTGCCAGAAAACTCAGGGTCACTGACTTGTTTAAGATGGAGCAAAATAGAACTACCTAAACTTTTAATGAGAAAGTAAGACCTGAACAGAACACAGCTCCAGCATGCCATGCTAAGCTGCTGTCAAGACTGGCCATCTTGAGGAGCTGCAGCCATGGGTTACACCTCTGTGAGTCTTCAGGACTTGGTGGTACAAGCACAGCAGGACCATGAAACATCAGCTGTGGCTGATCCAAAAGTTATTTTCACCCAAAAATTTTTCTTTCAAGTGAAACTCCAGTCTGAAAAATTATTTTTCTTTTTGTATCTTGTAATAGAAATGATAAGCATCCTTTTTATTTTTTTCCCCACTCTAATGAACAGCCATAATTCTAGATTCCCGTCAGCATTTCAGGTAAATTCCCATTCCTGCCTTTATATGGAATACATTCTCCTGGAAGGACCAAGTGGAGAAAATCTAAATAAGTATAATGAATAATTTTATGAAGACAAAGGTGATTAAAAAACAAGTCCCAAATGTTTTTGAACCTCAGACTGATTTCCACCTCATTGATGCTGATGCTGCACATTGCAGTCCTGAGATGGCCTCTCATGTCTCCCTGATATTATTGATTGCAGAAATGAGAACCAGGCTCTGCATTTCACATTTTAAGGTCACTTTTAACAAATGAGCTCATTTCACACCAAGCTATCCTAGAGCATCTTACCATAATAAACATAATAATAAATAAGCCCTCTTGAGGCTTGCATTATAAGCAAGCCCTCTTGAGTAATTTTCAGGCAGGGGGCAGTTGACCTTTTGTAAGAACTTCATGCCTCTCTGCTAGCTCATCTCCGAGGGTCTGTCACAGCCAGCTCTTCCCACAGCCCTGCTGAGAAACCTGCTTCTCCTCTTCTTCCCTGTGCTGGCTTGGGCTGCATCCACTTCCTGCTAGCCAGGCATCCCATGGGTGTTGGGAAAAGGAGAGCACCCAGCCACCATCTGGAGCTCATAAAGCTTCCCTCCATGCGCAGGGTCTGGGTAATCACACATGACCCTGAATGTGAAAAAAAAAGAGCAGCAGGCATTTGGAAAAGCCCAATAGCACCCAAGGAAAGCCAGATTTTTTTAAATTTCAATTAGTTTATAAGGGCACATGCATTTTTGAAACATCATCAATTATGAAGTAATTTGCATTTAACTCAATTATTATGTTGTGGGATTCACCAGAGCTCTTCAATTCAGGTTACAAACTGTATTTTCCTAAACAACCAGGATAAGGCTGCATGCGAGTCTTGGGGTTGCTTCAGCCTGGCTGGAAAAGGAGGAGGATCTGCACAGTCATCCCATTGCAAAGAACATTGCCAGCACATTGAGGGAGGCAATTCTTCCTCTCTGTGTAGCCCTGGTGAGATGTCTGGAGTGCTAGGTTCAGGTTTGGGCCCCCAATACACAAGAGACATTGACATATTGGAGTGCATCTGGGAAGCATCTTCGTGTCCTTCTTCTGGACTCACTCCAGTGAATCCTGGAGAAAGAAAAACATCTCACCAGCTGGGGAATTCCAGTTTCTGCTACAGGGAGTGGGCAACCCAGCCTGAACGTCAATGCAGCTTTCTAGACAGTATGGACCCTGGAAAGTTGTTCAGTATAATGAACATAATCCACATTTCCCAGATGGATGGTAAAGATAGAAACACAACTGCTGCCTAAGGAATTTAAATTTTTAGAGCTAAAGGGTTGTCTCTGTTGGGAGAATTCTACCCTTCCACACTCGGCCCCTCAGTGATTCTCCAGGAGAGACTGGCTGGCAGCAAAGAGCCCTGCTGCCTCTGCCATTCTGAAATGATGACCTTCTTCCAATGCCAAGATATTCCCAAGTTAGCAATCATTCAGCTGGGCCTTACTAGCAAATCAGAATGCCTGAGGTATCCCAAAGCTACAACACCTATAACAAATATTCAGAGAAAACTTCCTGGATGTCAGCAGAGGATAGAGAAATATCCCTACAGTGCTATGTAGATAAGATTTTCTGAACCTGAGAAAGTTTTCAGCCTGTCAGTGGCTGATTTTCTCCCAAGGGAAAGTCTTTTGGAAAACTTCTCTTTCAAGGACTGTTTTTGTAAATAGGTTTTGGTTCTCCAAACAATATGTTCTGAATGTGTTTTTCTCTTGTTCCACCAGTGGGACCAGAGAGGTGGTTCCTTTGGCCAATCATGTTGACCTGTATCAGAACATCTTATAAAAAGGGTTGCAAAACTCCAAAATAAAGACTTCTGCCTCATTGGGATCAAAACGTCACTGTTGTAATTATGAATCCACAGTTCTATTTCGTGTCTTCTAACAACAGTGCTATGACAATTTTACTACATAATAGTAGTTCTTTCTGTCCCCTATAACTTCAGGTATAGTGGGATGATGGGATCACTGTCAGGTTTGGGTAGTGGCAAGCAATCTGAACATGTAACAAGACAAATGTGGTTTTATTTGCCTTTGGTTAAAAATTATGATGATCTCTATACTTGCTGTATCACTATATTCTCAGTTTCCACTTCTACTTTAGAACATGGTCAGTTAGCTGCCCTTACAAATTGCTAGTCATCCTTAGCTTAAGAAGAAAAATTTCACTGCTAAATTACTACTACCATGTCCTCTCTTTAGAGGTTCTGCTATTTACTTGTATTTCCTTGAGATTTCACTTCTCTTACCATTGGAATTATTATAAATACCTTAGCTGTATTTGGTATTCTCCAGTTTGGTAATATTAGATTATGACTGTGGAAAAATATATAACCCCTTGTTTATAAACCTAGAATCGTGCATCTAGGCAATGCATCATCCAATAAATTTATTTGTTTGTCTTTTCCCAGTGATGAATCACTTTCTTCACACCACTGTACTCTAACCTCATAATGGCATTCATTATCATAACATATTCAAAGCCTCTGCCTGTGCATGTAGCAAGGAGTGGTTCTTATAATAAAGACAAATGGGATGGGAAATCTGGTAGTAAGTGCTAAGCTAAGTTACAGTCACTCTTTAGAATAAGAGTTCTACATTCATTTGTCCATCAGAAGTCAATACATAATTTGGATTAAAACCAGGTATTAGCATCTGGGATTTCCCAGTTCTATTTTGGAGGACTGCATAGAATCATTGAATCATAGAACGGTTTGGGTCAGAAGGAACTTTTAAAGGTCACCTAGTCCAACCCCCCATGCAATAAGCAGAGATGTCTTCAACTAGATCAGAGCTCCATCCTTCCTGTACCTAAGTGTTTCCAAGGATGAGGCATCTACAGCCTCTCTGGTCAACCTGTTTCACCACCTTCATAAAAAAAAAAATTCTTCCTTGTTATCTAGTCTGGATCTACCCTCTTTTGATTTAAAAACATTACTCCTTGTCCTATTGCTACAGGCCCTACTGTAAAGTCTTTCCCTATCTTATAAGCTCCTTTTACGTATTGAAAGGCCACAGTAAGATCTCCCTGGAGGCTTCTTTTCTCTAGGCTGAGCAATTCCAACTCTCTCAGCCTGTCTTCACAGTGTAATCTTTGTGGCCCTCTAGCATGGTGCCCCCAGCAAAGAATTTTTTCATCCCAAACTCAAATCTTTCTATGTCCTGGGCTTTGAGATGTGTCCTACCCTGCTGTAATGATCTCTGTATTTGCTACATCATGACAGCCTCATTTCAGAGGCTGACATGCCTTCCCTGCTGCAGATATCAATAATCTTGTGAATTTTAGCAATGTAGTAATGGAAATAAAGGCAAATCAGGCTGCTGAGAGGCCCAGTTAAGTAGGAGGGTTTGTTGGGTGTTTTTTTGGTTGGTTTTTTTTGTTTTTTTTTTTACATTTGATGTAAGGAATTGGCTTATGCTGAAGATGATGCATGGAGTAATTTTTTCTCTACCCAAAAAGAGCAAACAGCTTTATTTCAGCAGAGAAGTTTGAGCCATCTTTGCTTTAGCTGGGGAAACAGATTATCAAAGATATCAATGCTTAGTAGTTTGGGATGTGTACAGAGTAAGTTCTGGGATCATTTTGCTTTAGGGAATTTTGGTAAGACATCTGCAATAGTAATATAGCAACACATACATACAATAATGATGATAAGGTAACCATGGCAATGATGATAAGACAGAACTGATTCCAATACACACATGTCAGCCACAGAGGAGAGATCCATGAAAATAAACTGTTTAAGAAAATGAGTATGTCAAATGCATATGCTCAGGCCTAAACGCCACTTCTGCAAAGGGTAGTTGCTTTACCTGTTAGAATATCTTCTACCCTCTTGTTCCCTTTTTTTCTTGTTAAACTAGAGACATGATGGATCTGGAGGGTGTAAAAGGCTTTTTGATAGATTTGCTTTCTTAATTTTAGCGCCAGAGTGAGTTAACAGGGATTTTGGCTTCTGAAGCAGCCATACAAATACCACAGCAATACTGTTTGATTGGACAGGCAGAGCAAGTAGAGGACAAAATGTTTGAGCATTTCTACTTTTATCTCAGAATAAACCTGAAGTCAGATCCAGAATTTCTTTTAAAATTAGAGGCAGCAGTTTCTGTCTGAGATGCTGATATTATCGTCAGAGGCTGACAATGGAGTGGCAGGTCTGGAAATGGGGATGATGTGCAGGCCATGTGCTGTGCAGGCCAGGCACATGCACAGTCACAAGCTCAGGCACATGCACAGTCTCTTACTTGAGCAGTCACAAGAGCCCAACCAGATTTACAGCTCCACTACTGAGTCCCAGTCTCTCTAGTCATACACACAGCATGTCACCACCCAGGTAGCGCAGTGATCTCTAGATGTAAAGAAGAGCAGCAGGTAAAGAAGAGGGGCTCATCAGGGAGGATATTTAGAGATGATGAATGGTAGTTTTTCAAGCAGTAACCAATCCCACAAACCTGATTAAGAAAAAAATCCCACTGATTTTAGCTGGAATTTTCCTGTGTTGGACTTAAAATATTCAGCCCACGGCAATGTATTTCACAAGCTTTTGATTACAAATATGGTTCACAGGTCCATAGGCTTGGATTAACATTGTTAAAGACACTGAAGTTTCCACTCCTCCATCTTTCAGGCTTGCAGCTTCATGGCAGTATCAACTGTTTCTTTTTTCCTCCTTGAAAAAGAAAGGAAAAATACCGATTTGCAACATTACAAATCTGTTTTGCATAAGTCCTTGGGCCAAAGCCATCTCTGATGGAACTCTGTAGCCTGGAGTTGTATATATTCCTGCATTTTGCTCCAGAAGTGTCATCACTGTAGGCAGTGAGATGATTTGGTAAGAACAATTGCAGAGATTATCACAAAGAGATCCTGATATCAAACCTAATCCAAATCTCTGTCTAATACTCTTCACATTATGTCCAAGCTCAACGTACTGCACACCAAATGATGCATTGGCATCTCTTGGACCAGGCAGCAGAAGAAGGTGATGAATGCATAAAACAGGAAACGGATCATGGCCAATTAGTGGTGCAGAAACCATGCCGGGTCATTTCCAAAACAACAAATGAGCCTGGCAGGCTGGCATGTCTTTGTGCAGTGACCTGGATCAGGCAACTGTTGAAGACCTTATCTGCGTGGGCTGGTTTTGGTGCTGCAAGATGAGCTTAGGAGGCCCTGCTAGTCTGCCCTGCTAGGCACAGAGCAGCTGCGTGCGGGAAAGAACAGAAAGAACTTGAGATATAAGTCAAACTTGTAACTGCAAGACATTTACAAATCATCTGAACTATGGTCCCCATTACTCAGAGCCTGCTTCTCTCCAAGAGATATATCTATCCAGCAGGGAGGAGGAGAGGAAAGTCAAAGCACAGATTTCAGCCAATTTCTTTCCCTGATTTTTTTTCTCCTTCGGTTTTCAAGTGGGGAACAAAAGCATCTGAGGAGCTGGGAGCATCTAGTCAGGTCATTAGAGATTCATGAGCCAAACTGAGCTCAGAGCCCACCAGGCAGGCAAAACACAAACAAAGCATACAAGATACTCCCTGCTGGAATGGACCTGCAGGATAAAGAAGGGAAAGGGTAGAAGGGGAAACAGAGGCAGAGAAAGATAATGGAATTTGTCTTGGTTTGCTGTTGACCACAGCGGTAGGCACTGACCTCCAAGGAAGAGGTCGGTGAGACAACATGATGCCCCCAGCTAATTGCTACCAGTGGTACTCAGTGGCTGGTCAGGGTGGACCCCCAATGTACAGAGAGAAGAATCTGTTCTGATGTAAAAAAAGCACCTAGTAACAGTAACAGTAACACTAGGGTTTTGATATTTACAGGTGTCACTATTAAATGAGAATGATCAAATTAGTTCACTGTGACTTGATATCAAGGTGAAATAGAACAAAAGATGAAGGGACTAGCAGCTGTTATTTGTAATACCAGAGAGCACATAGAAGAGAGGCAAAAAAAGTAAAAGAGAACAGGGAATAAAGACATTTGAAAAACTTTTCCTCACAGCTTTTGTTTAAAGGAAAGATATGTATTTATATGTACTTAATATTTCTTGTGTTTCAGGCAAAGAACAGGTGAGAACTCAAAAGAATCGCTTCCTAAGTCCCATTGTATTTTCTCTCTGTTTTTTAACCTTACTATCTTTGTTATGTGGCTCAAAAACATTTTACATCAGTTGTGCTTTAGATTTCTTTCCATCATTAAGGCCTTCAGCAAATAGTTTTCTCCACAGAAACACTTGGGGGCTGGATATTAAAAACTGTAATTTCTAGAACCTGATACATGAATTTATGAGGTACAGGTGAAAATGAAAACAAAGGCAATTTTCTTGCAAAAGAGGCAGTTGGAATCACAGCCTGGAATTAGGCTGTACAATGCATATTCCTGACACCAGATAAGTTTTACTCATTCTTCTTTCTGAGCTTGTTTCTGATGCTATTACAGATAAACATGTTGACAGCTCATCTTAGGGAAAGAAACATCTCATCTCTGTAGAGAAACACCTGCAGGATAGGGTGTGTGGCTGCATAATCTACAAAATCCTTGGGCAGAAAAACTGCATCTGTCTAGACAGACAGGCAGAAAAATCTACAATATTGCTGTCTAGATCTTCAAGTCCTTGGTAAGAAACTGACCCAGGACAACTAGCTACAGTAGGCTGTACTGAATTTTTGAGCATTTTTATGTTGAGATTGAAGCTGTGCAGAGAAAAGAAATTCTGATTAATGTAAATTTTCAAGGTCTTAATGTAAATTTTCACCATAGAACCCTTACACTTCAAAATTGTTTACAAAATTTTTTTGAAGATTTAAGTTGGTCAAAATACATTTCAGGAATAATAGCTCATTTTAATTTTATTTCTCAGAAATATTGTTACAATATAAAATAGAATACACAATTAAACAATTCAAAGGAGAACAATGCCTTTAAAACTAGAAACCTTGATCTCTAACTCCAAAAAACAGTATAGTTCAAAACAGGATAGTCTGATATCAGAGCTATTTTTGCTGTTCAGACTAGAATTTGGCAAAATTGCAGTGGTTATATAATAGAAAATGGTACTGCTAGGTTTTTTCCCTGTCCAGTCCTCATGGACATCTGTTAAAGTGGGTACAAATTATTAACTACTTATCAATATTAACACTTTTCTTTGCTGTACAACAAAGTTTATCAAACAAGTAATGTAGCTAGTTCTATGACATACTTTTAAGGGAAAACAGCACTTTGTTTTATATAAAATTTTATGCTGCTTACAAAGGACTTTTCTATTTTACACACTTCATAAAATTGCACTAAAAGGCGCCAACAAACCACTGGGAAAGGATACAGAAATATCTAATTGTATCAAATAATCAAATTATTTATTTAAACACCACACATATTCAGTAGGAGATTGATTACTATTCTGTAATAGTGTCATAACACAAGTGATCCTAGGGTACACTGGGGAAGTGACACTCATATTGCACAACCAGCCTTGGACATGATAACTGTTTAGATAGGGTCAACAGAAGCTTTAGGAAGTAAAAAAAATATTTTAGAGTTAAAAATAATATGTATGCAGAAATCCCAAAAGTTGCCCTTTACTAGGAAGACCCAATACATTGTTGCTTGGACCCAAGACCAATGGACTTACAGCCACAAAGACATCTGGGATCCCTTGTGGAAGAAGCTTTCTGAATATGATGGTCAAGAACTGGAGCTGTACAAAGGCACTGAACTCCAGAATAATACAAACACTGGGCAAACCAGGACATTCAGTAAGTCAGGAACAACAGGAGGGAATATTAGAAGTTGGGAGGTATGGCCCTAGGAATGAGGACCAGGTGAGACTTCCAAAGGAGTGGAAGGTCTGTGCTAACTCATGGGCTAGATGAACAGAAACAGAAAGAGGTGCAATAGCACGACGTATAAGTTTATCCACGTTTAAAAAACCCAGTTGTGAGTTGAAATTTGCTAACTGGAAATGGTAGAGAAGAAAGAAGTGAGTGGACGCATTCAGCTGGCCATAGCAATGACATTTCCATAGGTAAGATAGGCCAACTGAGCTATTCCAACTTGATACATGAACACAACTGTTTTGGAGACTTAATCTGGACTTTTGCATGCAACTGTAATTCTTCATGTTTCAGAAGGCAGCTTAAAACTAGGCCAGGTAAATGAAGAATGGTTAGGAATATCCAGGGAATGGAAGCAGCTACACAAGTGAAGTCTAAAAAAAGTTATATATATTTATATGGTAATGAACCATAAATTCAGTGCTTACAGTTACAACATGATGTTTTCCTGAAAAGATTTATACTAGCTTGCAGGAAGTGGTATAAAACAGCCCATGCAAAACTCCATGCCCAAGACAGCTTGCTAAAACCTAATCCAGCTGTTTTTATACTGCCTTTTATCAGCCAGCTTATGGCAGAGTTTGGCATTTATAAACTCAGAGACCAAATGCTGAGACAGAATCTGATTGACATCCATAAATATGCTGAAGGTGGGAAAGGGAAAGCAATAGAAAGGAACAAGAGCTAATGACGCTCCAGGACTATGCGGTCACCTGGACAAGAGATAAAAACTGGTCATAAGCAAATTCAGTCTGGAATTTTGGAGCAGGATTTTACCTGTCCAAGTAGGATAGCTGGAGAATGATTGTGTAGTAGAAAAAGCAGGAGCAGGAAACTTAATTGTTTTTACAGTTTCATCAAACTGGAACTCAATTAATATTTTAAAGGGATTTCATGGCCTAGCTCTATGAAATGATTGAGATCTGGATTCAGTAATCCAGAACATTGCTTCTAATTCTATTTTGCTAAAGTACAGCTGTAAATAATACGCCCAGAAAACATGAGAGACAACAACAACAACAACAACAACAAATCCTCTGAAAAAAAAAGCATAATGAGGAAAATAGAAAATAGGTACAAAGGGCAGCACTACAGTTTCAGGAGAAAGAAGAATCTGAACCAGAAAGCAAAAGATGCATAAGGAAAGGAGAAAGCACTAGGCAACACATCAGAGTCCTCTAGTAAAAAACCCCACAAGAACATTGTTTGTGTCAGAAACACTGTGATTTAGTGTCATTAATAATATAGGAAATATGAGTTGTACACAGAGGGCTCTCACAGATGACCCTGGCCTGGGAGGACCTGGAAGGTCAGTCAGAATATGGAAATAACATAGAGTGATCTACTGAGTCTGAGGACATTGCAAGAGAAAATAACAAGATTAATTTCCACTTGTAAGCATAAAAATATACCTGAGGCAAAATCTTCCAAAACACTTGTAGTCAATGGCAAACTGCTAGCAGGAATACTAAAACACTTTGCAATAAGAGTGGGTGGCCAATTGAACACAAGTACACATTACAGTTTGGCTGAAAAAGTGCTGATGCAATTTTAGGGTGAAGTTCCCTAGATATTTGAATCAAAGGCAATGGAGATATATTTTCTACATAATTTTAATTCAAATGTATCTGGAATAGTACACCCAGCTGAGGGAGTTGCTGTGCATGGACAAATTAGTGAAAGGAGGGTGGAAAACAATAACAAATATCAGGAATCTAGACAGACAGCCTTAAAAAGCAGATTTAAAAGCTCTGTATGTATGAACAACAAAGGTCCTTTCAGCCCTGTTTTTCAATGATGCCATGCTCAGCAGGTATAGATTCAGAAGGCAGGAATGCCAAGGGGGAGGTAACACTTTAGACTACTACATAGAAACAGAAGTGCCAAATGGGATGAAACTAGCAACATGAAACCATAGGCTGAGTAGCAGGAAAATCTTTCAAAATGTACTCAGCTGTAGAAAAGCTGCTGGGGGATCTGGTGGAAGCCTGGTCACTCAGGATTTTTACAACAAGGCTGGACAAAACACTAGAAAACATACCATAGGGAGCAATTCTCTTCTGGCCAAGAGCAGTGGAGCAGATGATCTAATAGGTTTCTTGCATCTCTAACCTCTACAGCTTTATGATTTCTTACTGTAAAGTACAATATTTCAAGAGGAAAAATAAATAAATACAAGGTAAAATATTAGATGGTAAAAATCTCTAACAAACAAACACAAAACAGATGGAGAATGAATGAGGTTCTGTTCTTTTTCCTTTCTGTAGTTAAAGGAGTTGCTTCTGGCACATTGTTTTCTTGTCAGAGGCACTTCATTTTCTTTCTTTCACTTACCATTTTCTCTCTCACTACAAAAGTAGAAGTAGCCACTTGGGACTGCTGATGTCTTTCTAAGGAAGGATGCTGCTCTCATGCTGTGGAACAGCAACAAGGCTTTGGTTAGCCAAAACATAAAAATCTCAGTGTTTTCTTTGGGAACAGATTTCTTTTTAAACCAAGCCCCAAGGAAGTACATGCATCATGGTATATTCCCCGGCATAGCATTCCTGCTCCTCTTCTGCAATTCCTTCATCCCCACTTCCAGTACAGACTCTCATTTTACCACCTTCTTCACCCATTGCTTTTGTGGAAGCTGAGCATTCACAAGTCCATACTACCTTTAGGGAGAATTATGTGTGAACAGCATGTCCAAAAAATAAAACCGGGAACAATAGTTCAGTTTTTCAATGTGCATTCATTTGTCTCATTCATCATTAGTGGGAATTGTGAGACCTCTGGTGACTTTGAAATTTTGGTCAGTACATAGGTCCTGATGACAGGCAAGTGCACTTTCAAAGGGAATAATAAACTGATTTTCAGAAGTCATGGCAGCTTTGACATACAAACAAGTCAGCTAGATAGATATGTAACACAAGACTATGCACCTCGGCTGTTACCTCTGTCTGCCCGAGGGCATCTTCACAGCATGTGGTCCCCCTCCAACACCAGGGTATGATCCACATGAGATCATCAGGGTTGCTAAAACCTTGAGGCATTGTTTCAAAATGCTGTTTGAGCAGAGGCTTCTTTGCTGAGGTTTGTTTGTTGGGAGTTTTTGTAGAGAAGGAGCAGTATTAGGTGGTAAATATAAGAGGGCCGTTTGTAATTGTGTGCATCAGACTTTTCCAAAGTGGAAGCTTTGGCAATGCTTCCTAAAGACAAATGCATAATATTACTTCCTCAAAACCTGCTTTTAGATGGCAGTAATAGTCTAACTGTGATTTTGGTCATGACAATACCTTTAAATTGGGTAGGGTTTTTATACAGGAGAAAAACTGTTTCTATTTCTTGTGCAAATCACACATTCTGTACATAGACTACTTTGTCTATCAACAGTCTGCATCCAGCTTTAAGTGAGTAGCTGTGATTTACCACAGAACAAGTATTGCACTGTGACAAGGGACTTTTCAGCCTAGAAACTTAATCCAGGATTTTAAAGCTTCTACCTTAAATTGTCATGCACATGCTGGGATAGTTAGCCTGTCAGGACCAGGCAGCTCCTAGGGGAATGTCCTCCAGTACATGGCTAGCTTTTAGAAGATAAGCAAACCCAGCAGAGATGCTGTTGTGTAGCAGGTGGTCTGAAGATGCTTTGGATCCCAGTTTCATTCTTCTTCCCTTTGCCATTAGTCAGTCCTTCCCAACCTACTTTAGGCCTTTAACATTTTGACTTCTGGAGATGGTGCCAGTCCCACTGCAGCTCAGAACATGCTGGGAAAAAAAGATAATTAAAATCCATCTGAAGCCTGAAGTAGCCTTAACACAGGCTGTGGAAAAGTAGAGCCTCTCTGATGGCAAGCTTGTGGTCAGAGCGTTGCCTGGAGTATCTGAGGGAAGGGGATCTGCCTGAAATGGCTGTCTCACAAGACATGGGGGAAAAAGAGATTCCTATTTACCTTATAAGACTATTGGCAGCACATACTGATTTGTCACGGTTTGTGATATTAATGATAGCAAAGGGATGTGGGACTTTCAGATTTCATATCTCAGCACCACATTGCTGACAGCTCACTGATCATTGGTTCCAGTTTGAGGGATCTTCTCTTCTATTTTTAGTTACCTAAAGATCTGGCATATGTCCTGAACTTGTCATTTGCCTTCTTTTTAGAATCAGTGGAGATACCAATGACAGCTGATTTGTCCCATTCCATCCTGCAGGACTCTGAGCTTTAGTGGAGATGTCAGACTGGGCACAGCAATGCTCACTGAGCCACAAGCAAAGGTGCTTGAAACAGACTGAGAAAATGGCTTTGCTCATGCAATTAGGAAATCTGGTTTTGTGTTCAGCTGAAGCACTGTATGTCAGTGAGAGAAGATATGAACCACATCTTCACTCTCAGGTTTGCCCAATGTCTTTAGAAATTACAATAGGATCTCTGATATTTTTTCTCTGATATTTTTATCTTGACATATCAGTGCATGAATACCCTTGCTTACACATGATAATCACAGGAACATAAAAAACAATACAAGCCAGGAAGACAGAAACAGTTGCAAACATCTCTTCAGACAAAATAGAAAAGTCAGGGTACTGAGCTCTGTCTGACTTTTAAAACCCTCATTTCCTCACTCCTGACAGGTGTGAACAGGACACTATCCTGTTTGGGAACTGTGTTCTAAAGGAAACACATACAGTAAATGAACCTTGACTTTAAGTTAGAGAATGACATAAGTCCAAACCATCTGGCTTGTGATACAGCTTCAGCTTCTTTACAAAACTAAGGCTCAGCCTTTTTGTGTTGCTTTGAGAATTATCCTTTGCTCCTCTTCAGGCTATGTGGTCCTTGTGTTCATACAGCCCCTGGGGAAAAAAATCCCAAATTTAAACCAAAGCAAAACAACTCAAAATTCAAACCCAGGGGATGAAAGGAATATGTTGGTGACTCGTTACGCCACACAGAGTGCCCATTACTTTTGTTGACTTCAAGGCCGTAGTCACTCACAGAGAACGGGGTGATAATATTTACATTGGGATTTCAAGGAAGACTGCTCCTATAAATTAGTAAAAGGCATGAGTCATCCCAGCACAGTGTTTGATCCAAGAGATGCAGTTATCAGGCCGGCATAACACTCTAGCATCTGTCCAAAACACAGCACACCCTCATTAGCACACTATTCCTGGGAGCTAAGCAGGCCGAAGGTTGCATAGAGGTGCTATTGTTATACGAGGAGTAATTCTTATGTTTTATTGATACCCAATAAACTGTGTGTTAGCCTGAAAGCACAGAGAGAGGGAGAGAGAGAAAGGGAGCAGAGGGCTGGAGTAGTCTGTTATATAACACTCAAACACAGGGAGTGGAACTGGCCAAATCCTTTTCAATTACTTTTTTTCAATAAATGCCAGGTTTGGGGAGGAGGACCATCTGAGCAATTTAATAATTAATAAGAATACATTCATCCCGCTGTACAGCTGGACACATCACCTGTGAATAAATCCCCCAGATGATATATTTGTGGATCTTCATAATATTTTTTCATTCTGCTTTTTTCACCAATTTCTTTTTTTTTTGTGTGTGTGTGTGTCAGTCTAGTCCCAGCTGTCCTAGGATTTTCCTGGAAATCAACTAGCAAGATAACCACTTGGGGGAAAGGGAACAAGCATGTGGACCTCAGGCACTTGCCTGTTCAGGAGCAGAAGTGATGTTTGCAATGATTAGGGCTCGTGGCAATGCAGAGAACCTGGCTGCTGCTGCTGAGCTGCACAGATTAGGTGATGCGACAGGACTCTGGAAAAGACTGACAAATATGGGTGCTGAGCACAAGCTGGGAATTATTGTGGGTGTCAATTAACCTTGCAGATTACAGGGTTTATTAGGCTGAATTATTTATCCCAAAGACAAAACACTGAAAGAAAGTAAGGCATCATTAAACAGCACAGCCTTGCACAGAGTTTAGGCAGTGAACCAAGTTTCCAAACAATTTAATTTATTAGGGACCTAAATTGTACTAGATTATCAAATCAAGTGGAATAGAAAGAGGCAATGCATTTTATGTTCAGTGCCCAGAATGTAATAAGTGTGTTATTCCATTCATGCCATACCTCAGCCTGAGTTATGAAGAGAAAGGGATATTTCCTCTGTAGGGTAATTTTCCATTTTATATCAATTTTTAAAAACTGTCAAACAGTTGTCATGAAGGAAAAACATTTCTAGTTTACCACTGAAGCTTGAAACTTGTTAAATGTTAATGTAAAATGGAGCACTACATATAGTCCCAATACAATGGGAAGAAGCTTAACTGTTTGAAGTCTGTCTTTGTGAAGATTATACCCTGGCAGAAAAAGACAATAGGAGAGTTTTGCCTTGGGAAAAGGGAGATTGACAGGTCTGCATGTTTTTCTGCAATCAATATTGTAGACAGAGCTCTTCTTACACGGTGGGGTTCAATTAAAGAAAAAACAGGAGAATTTGGGGGAATTCCCTGAAGAGTTAAAATCCTTTCTAAGAGGAGGGAATGGTTTTTTTCAAGATGAGCTTGCATGAAAAATTCATGCAGTGGATGGATACATTCATACAAAAGAAATTTGATAAATAAATAATTGTTTTAATACCAAGTCACACAGCAGTTGCCCATCCATATTGACCACTTTAGTTGCAAAATTAGTCCTTAGTGTAAACATGTGTAAAATTAAATCATCCAGAAAAACAAAATAAGGCAAAAGGTCATACATGTTAACCGAAGCAAGTAGTTCATACTAAAGTCTCTCACAACATCCAGGAAATAAGAAACTGCCATATGCAGACAAGAAACCGGTACAGGGCTGAACACAAAGAGACAGACAAAACACAGCATGAAAATGGGTGATAAGCAGAGATTTGCAGCCATCAGGAAGGAGAGAAGAGGAGGCAGCTGCGGAGACAGGAGGCCGGAAAAGATAGACGAATTGAGCTGGAAATATATACAGTTATGATAGCGGCTATGAAAGTGATTACATGAAGCTGCAATTAGCTAGCTGTACTCGACTGCTATTCAGTCATATTTGCAGCCCTTTCCTCATTTTCCCCTGTATTGACTGCATGAGAGTCAGTTATCTTTGTTGGGAAAGAGTTATGTACAGAACACCTGGGATAAGCAAATAAAGTGCCAGCCTGATCTAGGGTCTCTGCATTTCCAGGCCACAGAGAAATGCAAGAGGACAAGAGCTCAGGGAGAGCTCATCACCAAGCATACACAGGCTGCATTTCTACTGCACTCCTTCCCCACTAGGAAAGCAAAATCAGAGAGAAAATTGAAATGTTTTTTCTCCTAGTTATGTCTGTGCCTTTGGTACCTGTCAGCTCCTCTCCTCCACCTTTTTTCCATCTTTGCACAGTTGTTTTCTATGTTGTCTCACATAATTTTCTTTCCTCAGCCAGTTCTTCCCTCAGATATCTACAGCTCAGTGAACAGTCCTGTAAACTTCTTTCATTTCCTTTCCTTTTCTGTACCTTTCTCTACCTGCCTTCTCCCCTACCTATGTCCCTTGCTACAAGAAACCTTCCTTTGTGTTTCTTTCACAATGTGTCTCTGCACAGTCATATTCTTTGGCTACGTGATTCTGTCTACACCAAGAGAAGCCCTAGGACATAAGAATGAAATGGCCTTTTCTTCAGTCACAGGGAAGTGGCCCCAGTGCTGGCATCATCCTGACAAATTAGATTAAATATTCTCTAAGAATAGGAAAATCTCACAATCACTGGCCCTTGATCTCACAGGGGACTTCAACTTATCAGACATCTGCTGGAATAGTAAACAGCACAAAGGAAGCAGTCTAGAAGGTTTCTGACACAACTGGTGAGTAAGACAACTAGGGAAGGCAATCATGCAATGACAGATATTGTTGGAGAACTAAGGAGGAGGATCAGCAAGACTGCTATCTTGGACTCCCAGGAGACAGCCTGTTTAGGAGGCTGGTTGGGAGAGTTCCCTTGAGAAGCAACACTAAGAGCAAAAGAGTCCAGGAGAGCAGGACAAGAAGAAAATCTTAAGGGCGCAGGAGCAGACCAGCCCTGTGTGCCAAAAGACAAGCTGGTGGTGAAGACCAGCCTGGCTGAACAGAGGGTTTCAGCTGAAATTAAAGAAGAAAATTACCTTTGGAAGAAGGAGCAGCAACTTAGGAGGACTATACAAGGATGTCACATGAGGTTGTGCAGGAACAAAAAAAAGTGGCTAAAACCCAATCAGAATTTAGGGCTCTAATGAAGTGGTAGACTTGGTGCTGGGTTAATGGCTGAGCTCGATGATCTAAAAAGGTCTTGTTCAGCCTAAATGATTCTATGATTCTTCTTCTTTTCCCTCCTCTGAAGGGGACTCCCAAAGACTTGCTCTGAGGGTTTGTCTTGAGCTGCTCCCCAATGACAATGAGCTTGGCTTCCTAAGCAGACCAAATAAATGAGGAGAAAAGTCATGCCTCCCATCCTTCTCCCCAAAACAGTAATTACCTTAGGAAAACAAATTTTTTCCCATTTTTTAAAAAAAAGAAGACAGAATTAACTCTCCCTCAGCCTATAGTACTACAGTAGCCCATGCTCTGCTTTGACTCATGACTGGGTTAATCACCTTCAAGTTAAAGAATAGCACTATGTAGTAAAAAATACTAATTTTTGAAGAGTTAACTAAAAACTAGAAGCTGATGGTTGTGTTTAGTTATAGGATACATTCAAACTGCATTACTTAGTCGCAAACTATGTCCCTTACTACACTACATGTTTCACCACAACAGAGCCCCTCTGGGAAGGAGGCTGATGAGCAGGAGACCTACATGGTGATCACAATGGTGAAGACAGGTTTTGGCAAATAGTGCTTGGGCAGACAGCTAGGTTTATGTAAAATAACCTGAATCTTTGGTTTATAAATCTGTAAAATTCATCCGTGCAGTAAAAGGAGAAAACTCTTGTGCCTGTGCATTTTTAAGGTCTTGTCCAAAAGACCCTACTACAGAAAACTCAATCTGCCTTAGAGGGATGAAGGGCTGAGTCAACCCTGCTAGGATTTGAACCTATCACTCCAGGGATCCTAATTATTGCAAATGTGGTGCTTAAACCACTAAACCCTTCTCTCCTGCTCTAATCACTTCTCAAAGAGTCCGTTTTGATCCCCGAAGTTTACGCAGCACCAGTGATAAAAGCAAAGTATTTAACAAAGTCTCTTTAAGCTGAGTATATCATTATTCATATTACAGCAGGTTTAAAAGAGCTGGGCAAGGATGAGAACATTGTGCCGCAACAAAGATCACAGTAGCAGCATCATGAATTGTTCTCAGCTCCACTCTCTTTTCCTTCTGCTACATAATAGAAAAATGGAGTGAGAGGAGAGCTGAGACAAACTGTGCGTGCTCCCTCCATGCTGCACCCGTAACCATGGGTTTACTTGGAGGAGGTTTCATGTCGTGTGTCTTGGCTGCAGGAGGGTGACAGCTGAGTGAGCCTTGTTCCCCTCGACCCACGCCAAGTGTCATCAGGAGCCATGCACTTGGGAATGTTCCTGATAGGGGCATGACCGTGCTGCAGGAGCATGGGAGGCTTGGTGTGTGGGCACTGGGAGTGCATTGGTGCTGCAGGGTAGCAGCTGATAAAATATCTGTAACAGGAACTGCTAATGACAGCTCCTTGAGTTTCTTTGCTTATCTCAGGGTGTTGGTAATATTTCTGCACAGTTTAGAAGGCAGAAGTGGAAGCTGATGAGAATCTCTTGACAAGGCTCCTGGTTGGAGGTGGAAGGAAAAGCAGGGCTGTAGAATAAAAGAAGGAGATTTTTTTTTTTTCCAAACTCTGAGCTTAAAAAAACCCATATCCCATGTTCCTCTTCAGAGATAACATTGCAGCTAATAATTTTGCCTTTTATTCCCTGAGAGAAAAGGGAATTTTTGTGCCCCCCTTTCTCTTTCCATTACCTGGAGGGGATGCATTTTTTTTCTACTGACACGCAGATAGACTAAATCTGAAATGCTAATGGACTGGCAGTGTTTGCAGTGGGGTGAACAGTTTTCTGCTGGAAGGCTGGTTGGCAGGATACCGTCCTGCAGTCATTGAATCATTGCACTGAATCACAGCCATGTTGGCAGGATCCCATTCTGAGGAAGTTCACAGTACTGTCAAACACCTGCTGTTGCCATTGAATAGTATTATGCAAGTTCTGAAATTCTATTTATCGAAATCCCTATTTGATATTTTCCCCCTCCTTTTCAGTCACTAGTCTCAAATGACTGCAGCAAAACCTATTCCCAAGAGCATTTTAATTCAGTCTAATGCTGGGATACCAGTTCTCATAGGGTGAAAATCTGCTCTTCTTTGTGCTGATGCAGATTCCAAGGTAGCACAGGATACAAAGACACACAATCATTCCTACAGCGTGCGCTCTGCAGAGTTACTCAGGTAAGAAGATCAAACAGACTTTGACTCACAGAAGGCCAACCACCTTTTATTTCCCTTGAAAGCCCTAGTTGTGCAGCCTGGTGGGAGAGTCCACTGCTATAAATAGGTTTTATCTCCTAGTCTTCGTAGAGATAGTGGTTGTTTCAAGTTTGAGCCACCATGATGGGAAGCTTGGCTTACACACAACTAGGAAGTGAACAATGCCAGCTTATAAGAGTTAGAAAGCAAGTATGTTCTTTCTATAAGCTCATAAGATGTAGTAATTTAAAGTGGTGTTTCACTGGCATGACCCATACCTTCTGTCCTGCCAAACAGCCCATTTCACCTTGATGTTTTGGGGCCCTTTCTCAAGAGCAGTAGCTCCACTCTGTGTCTTTGGCTTTACTCCCAGCCCAGCTGGAATCAAGAATCTCTGGCACATCCCTGCCCCAGGGTAGCCCCAGACATTCCAACTTTCCAGCCACCTGCATCATGACTATATCTTCTTCTTTTTATTTCTATGGACCTGCTATCCTCTTCCCTGCAATCCTCTAATTACTCCCTGATTCTTTCCTCAACCAATGAATCTGCTCTCTGCACAAAAAGGCCTCTCCTGTCCAAACTAAAATATCTACTTGGTTAGCAATTAATGAGGAGATGTCAGCAAGTTATACCAGACTGCAACAGAGCTCTTCCAGTCAAAGCTCATTCTTTCCTGCTGGTTCTTTCGTAAGCCATTGGATAACACTGTGACCTTGCATCAAACTCAGTCTATGTGTGAGCTTCTCTTTAACTTCTCACACCCATCCCCTACCTTATATTTCACCTCTTTTTTTTAAAGTAGAAATAAAATCTGACTTGCTGATCCAGTTACACAATAAAACCCTCAACCAGGAGCTCATTAACTTGAGTCTCAGTTCTTGCTGCATCCATTTACTTTAGCACTAACACAATCTCGCCTTGCCAGTATTCCTCTGAGCACCGCTGCAAAAATCATTTTTGTAGCCTGTCTGTTTGCTCATGTCACCTCTCATTGTGAATCCCTCCACTGGCTGCTTTTTCTCTGTTGTGTAAAGATATTGCTTGTCCCTGTGCTGTCATTTTCTTTTTAACACTTAAAAGGTGATTTCTGTCTCCCATTTGCCCATGGCTCTCATCTCTGCTGCCCTCCTTGAATCTCAGACAAGTCCCTTTTCTTTCATAGCATATTCTCCTCCATGATAACACCTGGAGTTTCAAACAGCATGTCCCTTAACAGCTGTAAAAAATGCTTTATTTTTGTCCTTGAAATCCTTCCTCTACACTTGCCTTGCGTAGGAGAGTTACAAAAGCCTTCATATAGTTAGGCTGGCAACAAGTTCTTCACAATGACCAAGAATCCCTCTCCAGCTCTACACTTCTCTCTTCCTTCCTTCCACAAGAAGTCACTATCTCTTCAGCAGATTGTGACATGATAGGATTTAACAACAAAAATTTAAGTACCTTTAAAAAAAATCAAACCAACCAACAATCAAACGAACAAACAAACAAAAAGCTCAATGAAAAACTGCAAGCCACACATGGCTTTACACATGCATTTTATAAGAGCCCCAAAATTAGTTTATATTTGTAGGAGGGATGTGACGGAACCTGCAACTGAGGTAACAGAGATTGGTTGCTGGGATATCATCAATGCATAACTGTGTCCAAAGCCACTTGGTCCCCCCAGTCACGTGTAGAGCCTGTGGCAGTGCAAGGGCCTGGACCTCTCTCACAGATCCCCAGTTAGTGCCAAGCACTCAGGCATTAATCATCTGCACACTCGCTGTCTTCAAGCTGATACAAGCTATTCACTTCTAAACTAAGGGCTTGGAAACAATGGCTTTTAAAACCAGGAAGCAAGATAGTAATTAACATGACCTGTCTATCACCCAGATTATTAAACTGCATTATAAATGTTTTGTTGCTGAAGATTAATTATGTAAATCTTCTCAGGAGTCTCACACAACTGAAGGAAATATTAATGTTTGTTCATCAGCTCTGATTTTTAGCTCTCAGCTGCTTTCTAAAGGTTGTTGGTGTTCTAGTCTGCTATCAACATCACACAATTACCATTAGCAATAGCCCCAGTGCTTTGTGCTGCATGTAGCTAATAGCTCTGTGCGCATATGGTTGACTAGAACTTGTCACAGAGATTCAGACACTGTCTGAACCTGCAGACATGGGAGGTCAGGAGCTGCAGCTCTGGCTGTGGTCACATCCACTGTAACCTTTTCCTAGTTCTATGACCAACAGTTGCCAGTTGGTTCATGGAAAAATATTGCTTAGTGACAAATAAAAGAAGCTGAATTTTTAAGACCATTGGAACATTAAATTTTTTTATTATTTTTTCACTGTGTAACACAGGTGCCATCCAGAAAAGCAACTTTTAAGGCTTGCATGAACTCCTTAGAGCTTTTTTTTGTGCTGCTGGCAAGCAGAATTAGCTGAGAAGTATTATTTCTGCTGAAATTTTCATGAAGTTCAATGAAATTACTTTCAGCATGTCCAAAACTTATAAACTCAATAGAAAAAAATATTTTGGCAAGATGGTATTTTGTCAATAACAAAGTGCTAACATGAACCTGTGTCTTGAGGACTTTGTGGGAAACTGATAATGTGTTCAAGCTCCAGCTTCAGTTTTTGCCATCAGCATCTCCACTGCTCAAAGTCACAGGATTTTGCAACCCAAGAGCCCTCCTGGACAGAAAGTAGGCTGTGGCGCAGGTGGAACACCTCATTACAAAAGCACAGTAAGAAACACAGTTTAAACAGGGAGCAATTCTGCATTTTAAATTATAAGGAAAGTTAAGCATACTTGGCCACACAGTTTCAGATTCCAGATTTCTCTTTTCTACTCCAGGCCTTACAGTGATTTAACAGTTTATCTTTGCTGCAGAACTGAGATTTTCTTTTAAAAAATAAATCACTTTTTCTAGAGCTAACCATGGGAAAATTATATGACAAATCTGTGTCTTGTTGATCCCACATATCTCAGTACATTGTTGACCTTGAAAGGAAGAAATAAAATATATCATTGATTTTCAGTCCTTCCCTAATGATCATGTTAGCAGAAAAACCCAGCTACCTTGTTTGTTTTATACAATCTCCAAGCACCTCCGTGCCTCCTCAAAAGTCAAACCCAGCACTTATTAACACCCCGTTCCCTCAGGCTCCTTGTGGAACACTTGGTAGCTGCTGCCAGTGGCTTTCAGGCATAACTGCACAAAATTAAAAAACAAGCCTGTTAAAAAAAAAAAGCATGAAAAATTAACATGCGAACAAACAACAGGGGCCACTCAACTGATTATATTTTCACTGTCATGTTGTATTAATTAAAGGTTCCCATCCCATAATTAAAATGAAGCAGCCAGACAAACTCCACCATGTTATGCAGGGTGACTGAATCAAAGGGTTGCTTTGAAGGGTTTACAGTTATGCTGCCAGGTATTACCCAGGGCTTTGAATGAAGAAATCATTCTGGCATTCAGAGCTTGGATCCCAATTTCCATGAAGTATAGGCTTGTGACCCAAGGTTTTGTTCTGGCCCCATCTTTAATTAGAACATGCTTTGGCTTTCTCTAACTCAGCTGCAATACTTGGCATAGACCTCCTGCTTATTTAGATGACAACTAATGAGGATTTTTATTAAACTTGAGCCTCGGCTGGGTGAGAAAAGGGAACAGCTTTTTAGCATCAGTTGGAAAAGGCTTTTGCCTCTGGAATATTTCTCAGCACGGAGCAAAGATCTGGGGGAGGAGATGGTGATGGGAATGCTGTCAGTGCTGCCACTAATGGGGCCTGCCTGGGGCATACTGTTTGGTATCCCTTGGAAGGTGACCTTGACTGCTAACATTTACATTTTAGCAGCCATTTGGCATATTTGATTGTGTCTACAGCAGAAAACCACACAATTCTCTGGGACACATGTAGCTCAGATCAATGTCTCCAACGCCACTGTCCCCTCTGTCCTGCCGTTCTCTGATTTAGTCTGAAAGTGCAGGCTACAAGAACACCACAGCACTGCCCCTTCTTACTAATGTGGGGAATCGATTCCATCAAGCACCGTCCATACAGACTGACTCAAAGTACAATCTGCAAATTAAAGGCCCTCTCAAAACAATTAAGTAATTGAAATGGGTAAGAAAAGCACTCGTTGTCCTATGAACCAAACAGCTGGCCATTATTATTTGCCTTTGGTGTGATTTATCAGGCTTGGACATGTGAGAGAGACTGTAGGTGTCTGCCAGAGGTATTGCTGGGTCAGATCCCAGAAAGCTTTGTGACTGAAGCTCCTGTCATTTCCTCACCCCACAGGATCTGTCTTGCAGAAGGTGGAGATTTGACAATAGCTCCCAGTCCTTTCTGCCACATGTTTCAGAAGTTCAGCAGATGGCTATGTGTTCCTACCACCTGGCCAAAGGGTGCTGTCACCCTTCCAAACACATGGCATTAGCACTTCTGAGGGACAGGCCAACCCACTGACGCTGATGTGCTTTAATTCACGATATCAGGATGGCTAAGAGCACACATGGGGCTAAAAAGGACAGCTTACCAGATGGGTGGTAATTTGTTAAGTTGCAAAAGCTTTCAGTTGAGTAATCATAAGCTAAGGTCTTCAGCCAACATAAGAGTCATCTGGTTTGTCTTTAATATAATTGTAAAAAAACAGAAATTAAAATTTTGGGCCAGAGTGTGTGCCAATCCTTTTACTTACTTTGAAAATAAGAATTTCCCTCTGCCTTCCCTCTCTGAAAATTCAATCACTTATCAAAATAGTGATGCCCTTTGTCCTGGTATATTACTGTAATGGTAAAACATATGTTATATTAAATATTAACCAACTGCTAATTGGAGCATGAAGAGGTGGCTTCATATTGTCAATGGTTGTTTTCATCTTCTCAGAGATAACAGGATAAGCTAACTTGGCTCTGCAGTTAGTTTATCCTGTTACTCCATCACCCTTGAGCTTGAGGAGCATTGCATCATCTCCTGAAATCAGTCTTATGCTCCCTTTTGCATCCCAGTTTATGTCCACTGGGAGTCTCCATTGTGGACAATATTGCCCAGGGTATGAGCTGACAAATTGAACTCTGGATTTCAATTCAGTCCTCACAGGTGAACAAGAAAAATCACTTAATTTACCCTGTGTTTCTCTTTCCCAGGTATAAACTACAAGAGGAAAAACATGGGTGTTTAAGTTATTAAGGTTGTCTTCTCACTGCAGATCATAGGAAAAAATATGCATTGTAAAATCCCATGTGGGAAAATCTTGGTCAAAATCACTGCATCCAGCTATACTGTTGACAAATTCTTAAATATGGGATTGGTTCATTCAACACACCTGGAGATGAAGAGTGGCTTACAGGCTACAGTTACAGTGTGACATGAATAATTGTCTGGTTAATTAAATAGCAGTGATTTTTCAGAACAAGATGTGTAACACAACTTCATTTGCATGGCAGGAACCTTAGGCCTTAAAATATTTTCCAGACTCCTAAGGAAAACTCACTGAGAGCTGCAGCTGGGGCAGCTGCAGGGAGGGACCAGTTGGAAGATCTGGAATAAGGAATGACAGAAGCCCAGCCTAGTAGGGGAAAGGATAGTGCACACTAGAAATTCTGACCATACTGTAGTTTGGTCACTCCTTATCCTTCCAGTAGGGACAAGAGGTAAAAGTTAGCAGTTGGATTAATAATTCATATTTCCCAAGCTTCTTGGATGTGGTCCTGTTTTTACAGCTTCAGATACACCAAACTGGGCAACCTCTAGTCTCAGAGGTCTTGCCCTATGGCCCATGCTTCCCCAAAATCCTAATGATACTGGTAAAATCTCTGAGGCTTCAGAGCAGAAGTCAATCATTGGCAACTCAGTGTTGGAAAGCAACTCTCTCAATTAAACATTTTGTCCCCAGACTGGGAGCTCTCTTTAAAAAGCACTAGGTACCTATCTTACCAAGAGAACTGAGTGGGGTGGATGAGGGTTCTCTGTTCCTGTGCTCTTCAACACCTTAATGAATGTCTTGGATGCAGGACTGAAAGGAATTCTAGGCAAGTTCACAGATGATACAAAACCGAGAGGAGCTGTTGATTCCCTCAAAGGCCAGGAAGCCCTGCAGAGAGACAAATTAGATGATGGGGCAGTCACAAACCACATGAAGTTCAACAAGGGAAAGTGCCAGGCTCTGCACCTGGAATGGGGCAACTCTGGATGTGGGGACAGAGCAGTGAATGAGGTGCTGGAAACCAGTGCCACAGAAAGGGACTTGGCATTCTTGGTCAAGGGAAAGTTGAACATGAGCCAGCAGTGCCCTGGCAGCCAGGAGGGACAACCCTGTCCTGGGGTGCATCAGGCACAGCAGGGCCAGCTAGGCAAGGGAGAGGATTGTCCTGCTCTGCTCTGCACTGGGGTGGCCTCACCTCGAGTGCTGGGAGCAGTTTTGGGTGCCACAACGCAAGAAAGACATTATTAGAGAGTGTCCAAAGTAGAGCTGCACAGATGGTGAAGGACCTTGAGCGGAAGCCGTATGAGGAGGAGCTGAGGGTACTTGATCTGTTCAGCCTGGAGAAAAGGAGAATGAGACATCACTGCAGCTTCCTTGTGAGGGAAAGAGGAGGGACAGGCACTGATCTTTTCTGTGGTGACAGTGACAGGACTAAAGGAATGTCCTGAAGTTGTGTCAGGAGAGGTTTAGGTTGGATATCAGGAAAAGGTTCTTCACCCAGAGAGTGGTTGGGCACTGGAACAGGCTCATCAGGGAAGTGATTACAGCACCAAGCCTGAAAGAGCTCAAGAAGTATTTGGACACTACTTTTGGTCACATAGTATCATTCCTGGGCATGGTGCTGTGCAGGGCCAGAAGCAGGACATGATGAACGTTCTGGGTCCCTCCCAACTCACTGTATTCTGTGATTTTGTGCAAAGTCCTCTACCCTTGAATTAGAAAGTACAGGTATAAGCTAATTCTCTTTGTATTCACTTCCCTTCTTGGTGCCCTAAAGGCTGGATGAGAGAAGAGCTGCTGAGGCACCTGTCTTAGGGCTGGAGCCTGGGCTGACCATCCTGGCCATACAGCAGGGCTTGGCTATCAGTTTCAGAGCAGAGCCAAGGAGAAATGCTGATGGTTGCAGTCAGGAAACAGTGAGGCAGTATGGTCTGAAGAGCTATCCCAAAGTTAGAGTCACTAAGGAGCAACCTAATCCACAGAGTCTGTGTGGCCAGATCCACCATTAGCACATCTCTAGATCCACTTACTCAACACAAGTTGTTACAGACATTAAAGATCACCTTGGACATTACAGTGTCTAGAAGACTGGGTTTTTTCCTGTCTTAAAGAACTCAACAGTCCTGCTCTGTTTTGTAAAGAGTTAATTCCCTGTTAAGAAAAATAACACATAAAAAAATATTTTCATTTTGCAGGCCCCAGGTTTTTTAGATGCTTCAGTGGGCTACTGGGAAATCTCTTTAGGACAGAGTCTGGCTGAGCTGTCAGATTGACTGCTAGAGGCACAGCCGAGTTTCAAATGGACGAGCAGTGTGCGTGTGAGACATATCCCAGAAAAAGAAGATGTTTGACAACTGAAATGTTTTTATTTTTTGATGGAGAACGAGCAGGAACATCAGACAGGTAAATCGGCCTGCCAAGCATTAGAGTTCCTGACTGACAGGCTCATCACCAATCCTGCTTACTCAAGAGAATCCACCATTCATTCCACTGAAAAGCAACTCTTTAAATTGTTATTTGCTGACTTTTCATTACTGATTATAATTGTCATGTACAGGTTCAGAAGAGCAAAGGGAAGCCTTTGCTTTGCAGGCAGGGGAGAATGGGACACGATTCTTCTTGAACCAGACAGAAATGAAGGAAGGTGGAGCAAGTGAATAAAAGCCTGCAAATGGTCAATATAAAAAGTAAACAATCTGAGGCAGAGAAGCAGGACTAACACTGATTTTTATCAAAATTTAGTCTTCAAAATCACAAAATACCAATTAGAATATATGTCAAGGATTGACACCAACTAACATGCTCTAGCTATGCAAGCATCTTTATATTAGAAATTTTGAAAACTTAGCCCTGTAATTTGGGATTATTTACTACCATATTACTATACAAATATGTCTAATTAAACATTTTTCTGAATGTTATGATAAAGATGTTCAAATAAACAGACTAGAAGGACAGCATGAGGATGTTGGATAGTGTGACATAAATTGTTTGCCCATCTGAATGTGAAATGCTTTCTTTAATCACAAGTACCAAGGCCACTAGTGAATGTGTGCTTTCATCCCTGAATGGGTGAAGAAAAAACTTTGCAGTACAGCATCATGTATTTTGTATGGACTGTATCCAGCAAAGTGTTTAAACATGTGCTTTAATCTATTACTATTCAGCAGTTAAGTACTTAACTTTTACTAAAATCCAGGAGAAAAGATACGCTGAATCAGACACTATATGCTGAATATTTTAAAGCAAAACTATTTTGGCAATGCTTGCAAACACTTTTAAAACTTTATTGGGACCATTTTGAGATCTCTGTACTTCTCAAGCTCTGGTTACGGTAAGGTGAACTGCACACAGATCAGAAGGAAAAAAATATTAAACCTAATCAATCCAAAGTGATTAACAAAATGTCCAGAATAAGTTTCCTGTACCTAGGAAAAGGTCTCAGCTTTGAAGTCTGCTATTTGGAGAATATTCAGGGCTAAAGACAAAAGCTAAATATCTTGGCAGAAGTCTTTGATGTTCTCCCTTCCACCATTGTTATAAAGTTCACAATTCTAATCAGTAAAATTATAAGGTATTTGATCCTCATGCAAGGCTTGGCACAAAACAGAGCCCTGCATGCAGCAGCAGTGAAAACAGAATAACTCCAGAGGTGAGAGCAGGGAGGATCTTTGGAAACAAATAAATAGGCAGGATATCCAAAATGGCAGCAGCTGGAAGCTGCTCTGAGGTGGGATGTCAGGATGAACCCCCTGGGAGATGCGATACCGCACACAGGGCGGGGGAGGAGGTCAAATGTGCAAGGCCCTGTAATTTGTCAGACGGCTAACACCATCATTACCTGTGTGTGTGTGCATGGGGCATGCTTGACAATAAATTACACTCACAAATTTCCAGGCTAAATGTTCCTTTATTCGCAGCACAGAGCACTGCACCCACCCAGCCCCCCCCCCCCCATTAGGAGGTTTTGTTTTATAATGGGCAGTAAAAGTTGGCTCTCACAGCATGAGCCTGAAAAAGAGTCCCTGCTGAAATCAGCAGCAATGTTAATAGCTTGGATTTTTCTGCATATTACGTGTTTTTCCTTTTTCTGACGTAGCTCAAAGGAAGAATGTAGGAAGAAGCTTGGGCTTGAAAATGGACATAGAAGTGGGGAAGGGGTCAAGGGGTGGAGCAAGGGAGAGGAACATGGGAGAAGAAAAGGTCCCTTATTACCATTGTTACCCAGTATTGATGCCTTGAGAAGGCTGACCTAGAACAGAGGTTAGACAGAGTTAAGAATAAAGTAGGTATTTATTAAAGGCCTTAAAGGACACACCTTGGGCAGTACAAGAGCCTGGCCAGGGTTACACCCAAGATCGACCCAAAATGGTCACAAAACGGATGACTGGTCCTGAGCTCTTACATTTTTATAGGTTTTGGTCCATCTGCATATCAGGGTTAATTGTCCAATTACTGCTTCAGGTTATGAGATAATACTAGAAATTCTAGTTCCTTCTTGTTTTCTCTCTTCAGTCCACTGTTGTTTATGCTTCTGAGCCTGAAACTTGTAACGATTGTCCTTGGTATCAAGCTAGAAAAGGAATTGTTTTGTCTACCTTGTCTCTGTGAAGAGAGGTCACTAACACTTAATGCGAAGCTCAAAACTACACACCTAGGGAAAAACATGAAAGCTGAAACTTAAGGCATCAATAGGCACACCAGCCTCAAGCAGCAGGCATCACTGGCAGAAGCCAACATCTTAGCAACATCAGTGGAGGAAAAGAGGTGAGAGGACACATAAAAGGGAAAATTAGAGTCTTCCTGTTCCCAGTGGAGACAGGATCAAGCCTGTGAGGAAGGAAAACCAGCAGTCACTTCCTTAAGGTGACTGCAGGAAGGAGATCTGTCCCATCACCCTGCTGGGTCCAAGAGAACGGCATGTGACATCACAGTTGTATTGCCTTGGCTTTCCCACAGACATCCCAGGCTCAGGATGAAGGCTCTCTTTTGCAGCTGACAGATGCCACTCCTGACACTTTCAGAGCTGGGAACTGAGGAATTGCAGAAGATGCCACTTCTCCAAATTAGATAAAGCCAGAAGCCTTGGCAGTGGTACTGTCACTCCTTATCCATGCACAATGTTGTGTTTCAGCCACAGTGAGCCTGCCCGGAGTGGGAATAGGAGAGAGTGGTGGACACAGCAAAAATATCAGCACTGTGAAATACAAATATGTTTAAATTTTCCTATGTAAGCTGCACCTAGTGCTCTTTCTTTTTAAGAGTCTAATATTCTTGTTTCTCTAGATTAATGCTTTGTTACTCCCAGAATGACCATGTCTATATACCCTGTTGAAAAACATCAGCTGCTGCCCTGGACCTCCTCTGATAATCAGAGAGGAGAGTTGGCATTGAGATGGCAGAGAACAACTACAAGGTAACTGAGAGATAGCATTTGAACTACACATATGCATCGCTGGGTTCTGAATTAACTGTAAACATATAGAAAAAACAAAGGTCCAGGCAGCTTACTGAAAAATTTGCTGTTTTATGCTGGTCATTGTCTCAGACTCTGGGGGAGAAATTTAGTATTATTTCTGTTCCATTATATAAATTGAAGACCTTTGTTCCATTCTGGTTATTTCAGATTGAAAAAGAGATATGGTAAAAATAACAGGGGCCTGGGGACAGGTGACAAAGAGGATTAGAGGGACAGAAAAGCCAGTGTGTAGAAGAGATTGAGACATAGGATTTGTCACAGTTCCAGGGTTAGCTGCTCCTCTGACCTCTTTCTAGTATAGAGGCATGCTCTGCTTCTTCAGGCCCCTGTGGGAGTGTGTCTATCTGCCTGTCCTTTCCCTGCTAACGGCTCCCTGACAGCGTAGTGAACATGTCTTTCAAGGAACTTGCTTTTAATGTCCAGCATGCTTGGGACTCTTTTGAGTCCTGGCCTTGGCAAAAGAAATATATAGCTGGACTCTGGAAATAGTATCCTCCCAACTCTGGCTGTTTTGTCATGACCCCTACCATACTAATTGCTAATCTGAAGGCACTGTGCAGCCTTCCAGCTAGTTAGTTCCCTGCTATTAAACTGAGCCAATGTTTACATAGAGTAGTGCCCAGTGCCACTCCATCACTTAATTTAATGACTTAAAAGCAGCCCTGCATCCTCCACACTCTGGTTCAGTGATGGTGACACATACTTGAAGCTTTTTACTCTTTTTTAAAATAGGGGTTATGTTTCTCCTTTTCCAGTCAGAAGGAACTTCACCAGACTCCCATGACTTCTCAAATATGATGGACCATGACTTAGCAATTTCCTCCACCAGTTCATTTATGACTCATGGACATATCTCATCAGGTCATGGACTGAATCATAGAATCATAGAAGGGGTAGTTTTTGAAGGGACCTCAAAGATCACCCAAGTTTCAAACCCTCCTGCCATGGGCAGGGATACCATTCACTAGATCGAGTTGCTCAAGGCCCCATCTAGCCTGGCCATCCCTTCCAGATATGGAGCATCCATAACTTCCCTGGACAACCTGTTCCAGTGCGTCATCATCCTCTGAGTAAAGAATTTTTTCATAATATTTTCCCTATTCTTCCTTTTGTCACTGACGTACCCATTGAAGCTTTTCTTGTTGCCCTAGACGTCCTTGGCCAGATTCAATTCTGTCAGGGTTTTAGCTTTCATAAAAAAAGCCTGGTACCTGGCTGTTTGGACAACTTCTTCTATTCCTCTCAGGCTACCTGTCCTTGCTTCCTGTTTTGTGTTTTAGCTCAGGAGCAAATATTTCACCCAAGCCAACCTCCTGGCATTTCTGTCTGACTTCCTCTTTGTTGAAATGTATCTCTCCTGAGTTTGGAGGAGAGGATTCTTGAATATCAACCAGCTCTCTGGGGCCCGTCTTCCTTCCACACTTTATCCCACAGTGCTCTATCAAGCAGATCCCTGAAGAGCCTGAAGTCTGTTCTCTGGAAATCCAGGGTAATGACAGGTATTAGCAAGGGAAATTGCTCTGCTCTTCCCCACTCAAAGCTGCATGACTGAATGAGCATGAGGAGGAGAAGCTTACCTGAGGCTCTTCTGGTCCCCGGGGAGGGTGAGCTTAAGTACTCCTGAGACACTGAGAGGAAGCCACTAGGCTTTTTTCAAGCAATCCTAGAGGGATGAATCAATCCACCTAATGCCTCTTATTTCCAAGGATGTTCCAGGTTAGCCTGCTCTAATCAAAGGTAAAGCAGAAGAGTGAAGATGCCATCAGCAATTTTGCCAATATATAAACCTTCTAGCTCTAAAAGCCATGGTCTGTGAATGATTTGGTACTCTGACTTGGTGTCAGCTGGTCTCTCAACTGCCCAAGACAAAAAGCAAAGTGGCATAGGTCGACTTTTGGCTCCCAGTTGCTTACTCATACCAAACATCAAGCTGATGCTACTGGGGCATGAGTGACTCTATTCCTAGTAAAGCAACTAAGAAAAAGAATTCCAAAAAATCTCCTTGTAGGGGCAACCAACCCTCAAGAAGAGTTAATGGAGAGAGCAGTTTCTGTAAAAAATAAAGAATGAGTTGTGCCTTCAAATCTCCTCAACTATGGAAATGTAAAAATATCCTCATTTTTCATTTTTTGTATTTATAAGCCTGTTTTGCAGAACTGCCATTCTTTTATACGAACACATATCACGGTACATACCCTTCCTTCCTTTGCTGTCATAAATTATCTTGTGGATATGCTCTGTGAAGTTACTAACTGTACTTTTGCTATTAAGCTTGCCCCTAACTTTCTAGACTGCGTTTCCTTGCCAATCCATCTTAGGCAAGAAAGACAGAGCTTTGGTCAGGGCTCGTCTCCCCTCAAGGGAGCACCAGTCTGTAAAGTGTCTGTAACAATGCACCTTTTAATGATGCTCCCCTTTGGCTTTTACTGGGCTCATTGCAAGGCTTGTACTCCATTTTCTTGTAATAACTCAACTGCCACCAGGTTGGTGCTCCTGACAGTTACATCCTTTCCAAGACTTTTCTGACTTGCCCCATCTGGAGCAGGGAGATGCAAAGCGACTGCCATGCTCTGGGGAAGTGATAAGGGCTCACCTCTTCAGTGACCTGGAGTATTTCCACTGGGGATATGATCAGCAGCAGCCAGCAGAAGAGCACATGAATTAATGCTCCCTGCAGTTCCCTGGGGTGGTGTTATTCACTCGTTTCCCTGCACATCTTTCTGCAGACCTGAGCACATGGATAGTTTGTGCCATGTTTACCACCTTAACCTCTTACTTTAGTGGACTGTATCAAAATAGTCAAAGAAAATTCATTCCCTATACAAGATGCTAATACAAATAAGAGAACTCTTCAACTGAGTGAGTTCAGATGGTAAAATAATTGGTGTAACTATACTCAGGATGAATATATGCATGCCAGATGCAGTCAAAACATTTATGCTCTTTACCTCCAAAGCACACAATTCTACCCAATAAGCGCATTTTTGCAGGCTCAGCCAGTGGAAAGAACTGATAAACACTTGAGCAACTCTCATGTATATTTAATCTGGCAGGCAAGGGTGATGGGTGCACACACAAACAAAAACACACATGTACCTTCTTCTTTTCCTATATAGTACTTCTGATGTATTTTAAAATATTAGAGCCTATAAAAGCACCTCCCGACCCTGCATACCAGAATAGGAGGAGCAAGGAGGAGCAGCATGATAAGGCAAAGGCCATGCATGAAAATGTAGTATCTGGGATTCTGTTTTGTTTCTACAGGTCACCACCTGATTTGAGTAAAATATATTAAGAGGTTAGTGTCTTCCAAAACCCAGATGGGCTCAGGCATGCCTGCTTCAGAGATGAAGGCAATGCCTGCAGGGTAGGATGGAATTCAACAGCAGTCACATCAAGAACAGACAGCAATATTTTCCTAAAAACAGAATAAAGCCAAACAAAAGATCCTTCTCTGAACAGCAGGACACAGAAATGTGGGAATATATTTTCCTGGGTATATTTCCCTTCCCTT
>VWYI01005073.1:3018-31626 GCA_013399455.1 Anthoscopus minutus
TGGACATGCATTAGAGCGGCAAACACTCTTGATTCATCTGCACTCAATATATCACTACTAAAAATTGTGTCTTTGCTAATTTTTACTGCAAATAATCCTCAATGTGCTTGAAGACCACTGAGATCCTCTACAAAATAAGCAAAGATAAGTGGTTTCAGGTTTTCAAATTCTAGCAAAGTTGTTGTAAGAATATGATAATTACCAACCAGCAGTAGAAGGCATAAATGTTGAAGAAAGAAATCAATCTACAGCAAAAGAAAATATGGATGAAGCTTATGAACCGGTAATATGACTGTATCCAGACTTGGCTTTGATCACTGCAGTGAGAAAAAGATAGATCTTCTGAAATTTTTATTTATAGCAGATATATCTGAGAAGCCTCAAAAGCTTTGATGTAATTTGTTTATAAAGCAAAAAATATTTATTTCCTAGAACAATTCAGATGCTTTCAAATTCTTTAACATAGCAAAAGATTAAGAGAGGCAGTTCTAAAAGATGTATTAAATATACAGAAAAGCCCAAATTTCTTCTGGATTTGCACACATGTATCTTATTTTATGAAATGTAAATGATGAGTATATGAATTTTGTTGTTTTCATCCTGAATTCTTCTGGTTATGAAACAAATATTATTGTGGAGAAAAAAAAGTTAGACACTACTAAATATTCATGTTTTCAATGTTTTATTATAGTACCATAAACCAAATAATTTTCTATTTGTTATTTTCAACAAGTAAATGTAATAGAAATGTTTTTTTAGAGACCTGTTATGAGGGGGACTAGGAATTCATATTCTGCAGTTTTGGCTTAGCTCTTTAGGTTGGCTTCTACATCTTCATACTTCATATTTCTCTCTATTATCAGGTATTCAAGAACATAATCCCAAAATTAAGACTCTCAATTATCGGAGAGTTAATGAAAAAAATCCCACATTAAAAACCAAATTAACCATATTAAAAGCACTTTTTTTGCTTGTCATCTGTCCCTAGATTAATGTTCAGCAGAAGGAAGAGTATCTAGGAATGACCAGACACAATTTTTGTTGTTTTTATTCTATCCTGATTCTAAAGAATGCTGAAAAGAAATACAACACTATGAAGTATTAAATAAACTGAGAGTTAAAAAACTCACTAGGAATTAATTTTCATATTTGGATCCCAGAAGTCACTGTTTCTAATCTGTCTAGGTAAAGCATTGATAGGAATGAAATTATTCCCCTCAAAGAAGAAAAGCAAAAGTGAGGGTGACTGTGTACAAAAGTTTCTTCAAGTTACATCATTAGAGATAAAATTAAAGGATTTTTTCATATTTAGGCTTGTACTTTGTTGAAAGTTTTTAGTAAATCTAGTTATTGTTGGCCCTTTATTCAAAAAATGCAATTTTTGCTTCTCTTTACTTTTTACAGAAGGGTAAACAATTTATTTCTTCTGCAGTATGTGCCTATAAAATGATTATTTATGTTCATATCTTACTATTAAAATTGAGTAATTTTGCGTTGCCTAGATACAGATCAGAAGGCTACTTTATATAACTAATACACATGAACAAACAAAGCCATCACAGATGAAAAGAATTCTTTATTCTAGTATTTTCTTTAACCTTATTTGCCCTTTTTTGTTACCATTGCTTGTGAAAATAAAAACATTCTTGCTGAAGATACCTACAGCTCCAGCAGGATTTTATGGTCTTTCTTTTACATTCATTTACATTTCACCAGTTGTTTCTTAAATGGATTATTGCGCCCATTCACTAGACTGTTAGCACAAGGAAGACAATGAACTATGGTAAACAACATTCCTAGCTTCACTTCCTCGTCTGGTTTTATTTGGATGTAAAATATGATGCAAAGCATCTTGCATCTATGAAACACATACAATTATTTAAAGTTCTATTTTCCAAATTAAAATTTGTAATTTTAGAGAAATACTCTTTCTCCAAAACTGTTCTTATTTAAAATGGCCATCATAAGTGGAAATTAATAGATTAATACATTATTTCACATATGTTTGCAGAACTTCATAAGTTATGGTTATTCTACAGAAATTGCAATTTCTATCTCTTCNGAACTTCAGAAGTTATGGTTATTCTACAGAAATTGCAATTTCTATCTCTTCTTTTTAATTTGAACTGTACTTTTTTTGCCCTATGCTCATGTATCTATTGATCTCCAGTGGAGTTTTGATACACATACAAACACGCAAGCACACTCACCTGTGTGTGTGTTTGTGTTTATGTGTGCATGTATTTGGTGTTCATTAAGTATAAACTGAAAAATGCAAATCTGTCTTTTGTGAAACATTGCAACCCACTAAGTGACATTTATTGCTAGAAAAGGAAATTAAGAAAAACAAATTGCTAAATGGTAGAAGGCTGCAGAATCTACACTGCCACTGGGCTGTTGCACAGTTTTGGTTTGTTGTTTTGTTTCCCAAGGGAATTTAAAGAATAATGCAAATGAAACCTAAATAATATAAATTAAAACANATTACATTACTGGCTTTTCGCAAGTAATAAATTGAATGCTATATGTATAATGGTGACAACCCTTGATGTACTAGCATAATTTCTGTTATTTCTATAACAAACCTAGGAAGTAGTAATGTGATACATATATACACATATACATGTTAAACTATAATAAAGTATCGAAATAAGGACATTATATATATACATGTATAATTAATATATATATAACGTATATATATACATATATATATATAGACACATGTATATATATACATATATACATGTTAGACTATAATAAAGTATTGAAATAAGGACTATTTTTATACATACAACCCCGAGAATGAACAGATAATCAGAAAATTAGAAAGAAATTATCAGAAACAGATAATCTCTGGCATTCCTAAATTGTCTTACCAGATGAAGATAGCAGTGACCAGAGCCCCAAAGAAAGAATTTATGGAACCTCTGTTATCAGGAGTAGGAGACACCATGGAGCCAGAGAGAAGATTGATCTGCTGGGGGGGAGGGGGTTAAAGCTAAGCAAAAGAACATCCAGACTTAAAGGATGCATAAAGACCATGAATATGCAACAGGCTGGTGCTTTTAAGTAATGATCCTTTGTTAGTAAGGTGTGCTTTTGGCTGAATGTCAAGGCACCGAGCCATCTTTATCCTTTGCTTTATCTTTGTCTCTTAATTGTCTCGTTTTTAAAATTAAACCTCTTTTATTATATCAAAACAAGTAGAAGTTGATTTTTTTAACAAAAATTTTTGAGATGATTTTCTGGATTGTTTTTATTTATTTATCTCATGTGCTGGTTATGCATTAATTGGTATTTGGTGAGGAGGGAAGAAGCTGCCCGCAGAAATTATTTTTCTGAGAGAAGCTGCTAAGAGTTTCCTCTGTGCCTAGCAAACACCAATAGTTTGCCAGCTCTGAGAATTGGCAACCTATTAAACCATTTAAAAGCTGGGTCCACCTCTGTGAAATCCACATTTTAGAGACAGGCAAGACCGGGAAAGCTGTCTCTTGCTTCCGGCTTTGAAGAGGTAACTGGGCACCGGTTGGGACAGCCCCATTCCTCCACGGCCTGCAGGAACCTGGTGGGGCCAGGCCGGAGCCCAACAGTAGCCAGGTGGCGATGGGAGGCCACAGGGCCCCAGCCGAGGCTGGGCCGGGCCGTGGCTGCTGACACCTGACTGACACTAACCCCTGCCCCGCTGCTGGCCCACACCGAGCCGGGGTTCGCCGTGCCCCAGGAGTAGCTATGGACTGGGCCAGGCTCCCTCAGCTGCCTAGCGGCCCCAGCGGCTGCCTGACAGTGATAGGGGAAGTGATTGAGCCGCAGCTGAAATTGAAAGAAGCAGGGGCTGGAGACCAGGCATGCAGCCAGAGCAGCCGCCACTATTCTGGCCAGGCCCCCTAAGATCTTAGCACAGCCTGCAGCGTGGCCTGAAATCCATCACTGTAACTGCTTTGGCCACTGCTTGGCAGAAACCATTGTGAATATCCACAGGCCTGAGCAAGATATTAACTCTTTTACTGCACAAATAAAACTTGCAAAACATTAATCTTCTCTTGAGTGAGAGAAAATGACAGAGTGAAAACGCATAGGAGACAGCATGAGGACACCAAGGTCAGTAAAGAGAGTCAAGTCACAAATAGAGAATAATGCAATGCCTTAGTATTAAGCTGTAAATTATTTTAGTAAAGCCATAGAGATAGACTATGACACACTAGAATATCCCCTTTAATTCATGAAAAAGTATAGGAGGATAGAGTGTTCAAACTGTAGACACGAGCAGAGGCATCCATAATGAAGCAAATGAGATGTTGAAGTAGCTGTGATCCCATGAGAAGCTTAGAGAGAGAGATGAGAGTGATAAAGACCCTTTGCTACCAAGGAAATTAGAAGAAGACCTCTGTTTCCAAAAACGAAGATAATCTCAGAGATAAATTAAGAAACTTTTGCTTTTGAACAGCTCATCCTTAAAATAGTACTCCATAAGTTAACATAACCCATAAACTGAGCTGTAGGAAGGCTGTAAAAATGACAGGAACTTCACAATTACAGATTTTCCAGGCAGTTGCCTGGAAATTAAAAAGCCACAAGAGAAATAGTTATTGTGGAGAAGTCTCCATAGCATAGCGAGAGAATCTCCTCTCCCTGCAAGAATCAATGAAAGACTATTTTAGAGGTCGTAACTGATTGAAAATCCCAAGTTTTTTCTCTGTTGTCAGTGAGAAAGAAAAGAGATGGTAGAGAAGGGAGAAGTGTTCTGAAGGTTTTACTCTGATTCTTATTATTCTTTTAGTTCTGTTAATAAAGTTTTCTTTATATCCTTTAAGTTTTGAGCCTACTTTACCCTCCTCCTAATTCATATCTCACAGCAAGAAATGAGTAAATAATTCTAGTGGCTCCACTGGTGATTTTAGCTAATGCTGAACCCACTACATTATTTAGTGCATTAGCTGAGAAACTCCAATTAGCAAACCTAAACCACTACATTTCATTTGTTTGATTTGGTTAGAATTCCCTCCCCAAAAAATTATTGTATTTGGATAGGCCTTACTGAAGCTCTCTGAAACTATGACTTCAGCATGGTGTGGGATTGAAAGTATTTGGCCAATATTAAAAACATTCAGAAATTTTTTGATTGTTTCCTCAAATCATATCAACTAAAGTTATTGTTACCCCACACTGCACTTCTAAGTGTTAAATTGAAAAAGTTTCTTTACTAGTTAGTTTGCTATTGTTCAGAGCTTTGTTCCCAGAAAAAGAAAGATGACCTTACCTTCAAAGATAGTACACAATAAAGTCTTTTTATATTTTTCTATGCCATAGTTACAATATAGAATGGGAAGAATATCAAACCAGGTAATGTCATATGGATCACCCACTTTGTACTAAAGAGTTCACATTACTAAAGATTAGGGGAAGCTTAAATCCAAAGTTCAGAGTAGAGGCTGAAACTTTGCCCAAAGTGAATCAAATTACATGGGATGTGCAGGTGGCTGTGAAGACTAAAATCTGATCTTCGTAGTCACTACCTGTGTTTGCAAATATCTGTCACAGATTTTTTGCAGCAGACTTTGTCTTACATTTTCCTGAAACGACATGTTTCAGCATTAATGTGAAATTAGCTAGCCTCCCAACTAGGCAGGCTCCAATCAGGGACTGTAGGACTCTCTGAGGATTGTCTGAAATCTCAGAGAGACTTGTGTGAGGTGAAACAATGAGGTTTCTGTCCTTGCCACTCTTAGTGGTGTCACATCTGACCATTGGGAGGTAGTGAATTGTGATGAAAGGCAAACATTACCTCATGGGCTGAGTCCGCAGAGCTGTCTTCAAGTCTTCAACTATTTTATTTTTAATTTCTGTTTCTTCTTCATCGAAAGCATACAGAGTCTGCATCTGTTCACAAAAGAAGGTGGCAATTAGGAAAGCCTGAGCTGTGTGGAAGCTAAGAGGCCAGGAATTATGAAAAACCAACTATCCATCAACACATGCAGAGGTGCCTGCTGACTTCTCACGAGGAAAGCAGCGCCTCAGCTGCAAAACTGAATCCAGATGAGGCTGTTCATGCAGACTGGCAGCAGCATATCACTTTGCCACACTGGCTAAATTACGGTGCTCAGATTACCCCCCAAAAATCACAGTTGCCAGCATGCTCACATAAACCTGTAGCTAATTTGGAACAGCCATCTGCTATAGGAATTTATGGATGTGTGAGGCAAAGTTTGTAGGGAGAGGCAATATCTTCTATTAGAGTGACATGATTGAAGGGATTTGGGGTGGAGAGGGAAAAAAACCAAACCAGACTTATGTCAGGTTTCAAAGCATAAAATCTTCTTCAAGTGACCAGTAAGCTTTGAGTACCCCGAACTGCATTTTCTGTACACATGTTTGAATTTTCTTCCCCGTACGAAGTATATCACCTGTTTTAAGATACTGGTGTTCTCTATACACTTTACCCTTGCTAATTAGGAATATTTACTGCTTTTTGGAATTAGCAGTAATTAGCTAATTAGGAATATTTACCCTGTCCCTTTTTTTTAACAAGTAAACTGAAACACACAAAGCCTAGATTTCTCCATATGTAGCTTACAATTACTAGAGCTTGCAGTCAACTGGAACTGAAGTTTCTGTGAGAGATTGTAAATTAAGGTGACAATGAGTACACACAAAAATTATGATTTTCAAAGTCAGACAAAGCCCTTAGAAGTGTGGCATATCAGAAAATTAGGGTTTCAGATCTACACTCAGCACCACTGTAACCCTGTCCTATGAAGCAAGACTCTTCAGTGCCCTCTGCATATATCATTCTGGCTCACAAGTCCCATATGTGTCTTTCAAAAAAGCCCAGACTTAATGCTGGAAATTCTTAGCCTGTAGCTATGTCTTCTTAGTTCGTTAAACTGTAAAATGAGAGCATAAATGACTCTCCTTTTGGCAGGACTTCTTGTGGATATCACTCAGTGGTATCTGGAAAGCAACTCTAAACCTCTTCTCCAATGAATAACCCAATTAAACTAATATCATCTATCAGGGATCTGATATTGTACCTCTCTGTGGTGGAATCTGAGTAACTGCAATTATGGCTCATTACAACAAAATATTTCAGTCTTTATTTTGCTGTTTAACAAGCATCAAAGAAAACCTTTCTCTCACTGGAACCTCCTTTACCCTTCTGCATCCTTGCCACCAGTCCAACACCTCACTTCCCTTGGAAGGAGTCCCACTGCTTGCTTTTGCAATCATGTGATGCCAGCACATGTCAAATCCTGAGGGTGGTCATTTGGCTGCACACTGTTGCTATCTTATGCTGAACAGCTGGCATGGGGAGATGTGTTTAACTCTAGGGGTCCTCTCTCTGATCCACGCTAAAGTCAAATTTACTCAGTAACAGAGCAAGCTATTTCCTGCCCTAATGGAATGACAGAGCACTACTTATGGAAGATGAGCTGGTGATGTTTTATCTTTTGCCAGCATCTCCTGACAGCCAGAAATATAAATTGAAATTTTTAAGCTAAGCCATAAATGATCCCACTCTTCAAAAAATAAACAGAAATCCTGAACAGGCATTATGGGTGGAAAAGTCCTCGGGTGTGATTTTGGGCTTGATTTGTATTTTCTTGGGTGACAGCCCATCTGGTCATCTTTCCTTTGGCCCATAAATGCTCCTTTGAAAAGTTCCCGTTCCTTCAATGGCTTAATTTCTCCTCTGAGCCACTGTGGGGGGAAAGCAAGTGGATGGTAAGAAGGTGCTCAACATTCAGAGTGAAAAAGGCCCATTTCCAAATGAAACAAATACAAATAATCCTGCCTTTACAACAGAGGGTGATTATGGAAAATCCCTTTTCTGAAGCTGCAGGCTGCCAAGAGCCCTTCATTCCTCACTCTTGTGAATGGCCAGGAATTCAAACTCTCATGCCTTTGCTAAAAGACTACATTTGCATTGTGAAATGGCTTTCTCAGCAAGAGTTATAAAAAACATAGATGTCCCTGGAAGACAGAGGGGAGGGCACTGTCATTATTTGATGTTGGATTTCATTCACATGGCTGACTGATTAATTGCTTTCCTGAAGTATAAATTGCACTTGAGGACTAATGTCTGCTGGGCTCAGAAGGCAGATAGTTACCATCAGTTAATCAAAATACTAGGAAGCGGAAACAAAATGGTGCCAGTTCCTTTTCTGGTGCTGGAAAGGTAGTATATATATAGGGCTTTTTCTATAAGCACATTTTGTATATTTGAAGTTTTCCAGATCAAGTATATCACCTTGGAAAGTATAGTATCTATTTAATTGATTTGCCAGTTAAAAAAATTCAAGAATTTGTGAAAGCAATCATTCATGTGGAATTTTATATGTAAAACTTCAGGTAGTATAAGAAATTATTTTGAAATTTTGGCTCCACTTAGAATGAAATACTTTTGTTTTTTTAAAAGTACAGATTTATTCCCACACATATCCTAATGGCTAATCATTCCCCTAAATTGCTGGGAAGGAAAATACAAAGACCATGATGACAGCATGTGGGGAAAAGAGGGAGAGAGAAAAAGAAAGAAAAGGCATAAACCAGCATCAACAATACACTGTATAAAAAATCTAATTTTATTAAATAGCCTTACACGTGTGAAATGAAAAAGATAAGAAAGAAAAAGAATGAAGCATGAAAAAGCAACCTGGATATTTTGACTTCCCATTATAGTAATTTGAAATTCAAAGTGCGTCACATCTCTGACTACATTAGGGTAAACTAATTGAATAAACTATTATTAGAACAAATTTATTTGAAGAAATTATAAATCGTAAACTATGAATAGATGCAATTTTTAAAAAACCTGAACTTTTATGCAAGTAAGTTTAAAGTAACATAGATGTAATGTAAGTTGGAGCAGAGAGTTGTCATCCACCTGCTAAATTCTGCTGAAAGATATATATTTTTTTAACCTCCTGTATATCTGCTCTGCCTTAAACAAATGTTTTCTGGGTCAAGGAAAAGGGCCTGGTTTACAGCTGTATTTATTAATCTTGACCCATCCTACACTCTCAACCAAGCCACCTCTCCACAAAAGTTGGATTTTCAACTACTGCTCACCTGAAAGTGAAAATGCATCCACAGCCAAGATCATAAAAGTAATGCAGTGCTGTCAGAACTTTTCCTCCCCAGGGAAGTGTGAACTGTGTTTATTTGTGCCGCCAATCAGTGTCATGTGGCAATGAGGGCAGGGAGCAGCAGCTGCTCTATTTTTTAAAAAAGAAACTTCTGTGTTTTGATGAATCAGCAGATGACAATGACATTGATAATGGAAACAGTCTTCCATTTTGGGCATGCACCCCGTCTCCATCCCTAGTATCATTTATAGAATGTAGAGATCAGGAGACTAGACAAATTTGGAGGCTTTGCTTTGCAAATTAAACATGATTAGCAGCTGTCCCTTTGTCTTGATGATTGGTCCAGAAGACCAATGTTCTACTTCCTTGCAGTCAGGTTACCTGGAGTCTGGGACAGTGCCTCCACATGCTGTGAATTGCACACTAGTAAAGAGATACATTTTTAGACATTTGCTTATGTGAGAATGTGGTTTTAAATATGTAAAAATATGGAAGTCATAGCAACAGAAACAATTGTGGGAAGAGAACTGTGCATAAAACACATGTTTTTTGAACTGGATCAGGAATCTGTGATCTAAAGTGCTTCCTAACATAGTGGTCTAAGGTTACAAGCAAGGAACATCAAATACTGTTAGAATCACCACATTGCTCTTGAACATAATTTTTGAAGGGCAGATACAGCAGGTAACACTGCAGGGGGGTTTCTGAGAAAGTGATCCCAGGGCACAGGAGCCCTGGCCTGCTGAAATCCACAGAAAGATACCTAATTATATTAGCACAAAAAGGGTGCCATTTCCACTCAGTCAGACAGTAGGAGGAACGTATTTACCAAGCCAATATATATGAAAAAAGAAATTCATAATTAAACAAAAGACATAAAAAACGATGTGAAAGACAAATATGAAAGATTCTTATGTGATGAATCCACAGGAGATGCAAAGATAAAAATTCATTAAAAGCATGATTTAAGGCATTTCAAACTAACATTTCTGTGATTGTTATTACCACTTCAACTCCAATACTTCTTGCAATATTTCTAATTAATATATTGTAATATCTGATAGTGCCCAAGAGACATAAACTGTAATATATCAGATATTGTAAGGAAGCAATATGAAACATGTTTTTCTTTCACAGCTTCAAAGTAAACTCCACTTGGATGCAGTTTAAAAATTAAACAAAACCCCACCACTAAATTTAGAACTGAAATTACATGGGACCCAGAAATAACTGCTTGAAAGTTAGAAATCTCAGAGATCTAAATAAAAATGAACAGAACATGTCTTTTAAAGTGTGTTGGAGCTGGGTCTTAGCTGGACTACTCCAGTTCTCTGCTGATACAATTTCTGCAAAACTGAGTCAACTTGGTTTCACCTACTGAAAAATGAAGCAACCAAATGGTAAATCAGAAGCAGGGGTTTTAACCCTAGTGCATCTTCTCAACACCTTAAGTGTAAGAGTGAATCATGAGTCTGGAAGCCAAATAAAAGGTTATCAATCATTCAGACATTGGCATTCAGGCATGCAAACAACATTACCAGGGCTGATGTTTATTGGTGTTTATAAAACATGTTTAAAATTAGAAACATAGGCAAAAATATAATCTCATTCCATGGAACCGTTCCAGATTTACAACAGCGGTGTATACATATTCACACCAAGCTTACATCAAGATCATTTAAAGACTAAACCAAAAGTCACTGAAATCAATGGAATCAAGAAGATTCAAGAGGCCTTGGATCAAATCCTATCAGAAGTATTTGGCTCAGTAACACTGCAAGGTTTCATAATAATTTTTTTTCTTAGTGGCCCTCGTAAATTTGTTTAGTCAGGAAATCAAAGCAGAATGGCATGCCAGTCACTAAAGCTTAATGTCTTTTCTAAAAATAAGTCCATATTCTTTCTATTCCCTTACTCTGCCCCAAGAAAATATGGCATGAAGGAAGGTCATAGTTTTGTTTACTCATGACTCCCAGTAGAAAGCAGCTTTTCTTTTATCTTCTTAAGTGAATTATTATAGCTCATAAATCTTAGGTACTTTTACTCAGCAAGACATGTTTCACCCTGAGAAGTACATCATTACTGCCACATTTAGCATCCATTAAGACATCAGTTTTATGAAATTATTTTATAGCTCATAATCACAATACAGAAGGTGCAGAGAAGCATTCAGAAATCTAAAATAAAAGCGTAAGTAAACAAGCAAGGTGTACTACCTAAGATGATAGGAAAAGAACTCTATCATCATTTTTGTACAATCATCGTCTAAAGCTGAGCAGACACTGCACAAGTAATTGGAGGAAAAAATTGACTAAATTCAGTAAAAGAATCAAATTTCAACATGTAAGATCTACCATCTCAAAGAGATCAGTGAACACTATCTGCAGATGTTCTGATTCTGCTGGTGACCAGCTCTACTGGATGTTCCAGAGGAAGGGACATACTATGCAGCTATTGAACAAGAACAATTAAAAAATGTTTTCTTCAAATACCTTCTTGGCTTGTACCTTATGTCTAAGGTGTTACAGTGTTATGCATTTTATTTATATGCTCTTATATTACTGGACATTATGTTATACAAACAACTACCTTTTCCTTAGTTCTTCTACTAAACTAAGAGCCCAAGTGTTATTTTGTAGACTGATTACAAATCAACTTGAAACCATACAACAAAATAAAACTTCACCTAGTTTTTAAATAGTTTTAAAATAATTGCTTTTCTGATTCATCAAATATTCTCTTCAATTTTCATTTCAGACTCTAATTGCCTGCAGTGCTCAGTATTGTAGAAATAAAAAAATGGAAATGCTTATCATGCTTTCTAATCTACTGTTCTGCTAGAGTAGGGCTCTTCCTTACATAGGCCCTATTTCAAATCAGTTATGGGCTAACATTCTTCTCCTTTGAGGACTTCTTCCTAAAGAAACACATCCTTATGATGGGAAACTTCCCTCTTAAGCAGGAGCGGTAACTTACTGCTGCCATGGAATTAATGCGGTCAATGTAGTAGTCTGGCCAGCTGGTAGCAAGCTTATTAGGATCTTCTTGTTCCTGAAACAGAAAGTTAGGCAAGGTTACACAAGATGACTTTACAGGATGAAAGCCACTCAAGAACCACCTGGAATTCTTCATTGCTCTGCTCTTTATTGTGTTATCTCCCCCATATTCTTGTATAATGCACATGGATGTGTGGCATTTATTACAAACATTTCTAAAAGTGTAGTTAGCACTGTCACCATGATATGTCAGATAAAAAGAATCTCTCTCAGCTTACATTATTGAACACAGAATAATAAAGTCTGATGGAGCTACAGTTACCTTTGGCATCTAAGCAGCAAACCTCAGTCCCTTAAACATATTATGTTTCCAAGTAGAAGGATAGCTCATTTATAGATAGCAGGTTTACCTTTTGAATCGTTATATTGACAGATCTTATTAATTATTTGGTCTCTCTACTGTTACGGTGATGGTGGAATTCACCAACAAAGGGGTTTAACATCTGCTATGGAGAAAAAAAAAAGGAATCTGAAAACAAGATAAAGACTGCATCATTTTGATGTGATAAACCAAAATAGGTTCAGCCTGGACATTAGGAAGTATTGTTTTACCAAGAGGTTGGTCAGATACTGGAAAAGGCGCCCTAGAGTGGTGGATGATGCCCCAAGACTGTTGATTATTTTAAGAGGCATTTGGACAATGTCCTTAACAACCTGCTTTAATTTGATCAGTCCTGAATTGGTCAGGCAGTTGTACTAGGTGAATGTTGTTGGTCCCTCCAACTGAAATATTCTGTTCTATCCTGTCCTAATACTATCATATCCTGTAAAGTCAAGCAAAATCTCAGGACATCCAAAGGAACACCAAACCATCCTCTCAGTTACAGTAGGAGGATCCTTATCTTTTTACCTCCCATGTAATCCACCTGAAATAATCTTCAGTAGAGTAATCTCAATCAACCTTCTAAAAGAAGGCCTACATTGATTCAAGAACCGATTATTCTTTGTTCCTTCACTGTTCAAAGCAAATTAGATTTTCTTCTAATGAATGTATTTATTTCTGCCTAGGTATAAGAGTCACTGGTAACATGAGGATTACTTTCCAGGATCCTCATCTCCCATTACATACTACAAATAACTAATAACAACATTCCTAGTTATAGTTATATATTCAGTACCTAATAGGGTATTGAACCATTTGACTCATCCTAAGGATGACCAAAGGCGTATGAAGACTGTGTGGATCTTGCCAATGCTGTCTGTGCATGAAAGCTTACTCACACTAGAAAAGCTACCCTGGAAAATATACATAACAAAATTAAAAATGTAGGTCTATCAGAGTACCTCAGCTATTCCACCATTATTTGGTTTAGAGATTAGAAATAGCTCCACATACCTCTTGTTGAGCCACATTCAGAAAATGCCCTCCTACCTGACAATTTCCTGCCAGAGTACATACCAGTGCATGGCAACAATTCTGCACAACTCAAAATCTTCATATTTTGAACTAAAAACAAAGTCATGACCGAGATTTGGATCTTTCCCTCTCTTTCTTCCACTGGATTTTCAACGTGTAGACTAAAGGAGCATCTCCATTCATGACACTGATAAAACAGCTTTGTCCTCATCTAAAGAAGGACTGCAGTGCAGACACATGTCAGGTCAGTGTCAGGTCACACAGTACAGGTCATAAGCCTTATTAATCCCTTGCACCAAACTGAACAACTAAGAAGAGCAGAAGAATTAAACATAGCATCATAAGGGGAATATCACTGTACAAAAAAGTATGAAAGGCTGGGAAAGTGGTAATAGATACCAACTATATCAGCAGTTGTTATGCTGATCACATCATGTACCACCTCATGATAATAGATGGTGCAATTAATAACAAGGTGATGTTTCTCAAATCAAGAAGTTCTGCTAATTTTCCTTACTTTCCTTTCCTGGCCACAATAAGCAGGAATCTGTCAGATCCAAATCTATGTCAAATAGCACATTACAGAAATGTGCAATTCTCAACCAATAGCCAGTTAGAATGGCCACATCACATGTTTTTGGTAGAGTGCCTTTTGCTTCCCTTTTCTGTGCAGAATAATACTTAGTGGCAGCCACAATCCTGACAACAGCTTCACACTTGGCAGACCTTAGCCATCCATGCAAAAATCAATATATGACCTTGACAATGGAAAAATTTATTTAAAATTACAATAGGTAATTACAGCATTATTTTTATATTATAATCTTATCACCCTCATAGAGAACAACAGGTTAGGGAGCTTATAAAGGTCATTGCAGTATAAAGGTCATTGTGCAGGGAACCCAGCTGAGCCACCCATCAGAAGCGCAATGAGTGCATGTGACCTTCTGAAATTTTTCTCTGCAAAGAATTATAAAAGTCCTATGAATACCTATAATACTTTGCAGAGTACATCTGACAAGAATGCTTTTAGAATAGTCAATATATGTATTCTCTATATTTCCCCTGCCTCCATTCTGAATATCAAAAAAAGAAACAAATACACATAAATTACGGAATGCCTGAAATCATCTTTTATATTCCAAAATAAGCTACAGTACTTTTCGTCCTTAAGATTCTTTAGGGGAAAAATAAGTATAAATTCTTGAATGCTACAACTAACATTTCTAGATGTCTTTGTTAAACACACAGACAGAACACCATCAGGATAGATACACTAGAGAAAATCAGAATTCTCAACGATTTCCTACCTGAACCCAAACTACTAGAAATCTCACAATCAGAACCAATGACAAAAATATGTAATTTCTAATTACATTAATATGTTGTCTTGGTTTGTAAGACAGATATCTGTCAAGGAAGGCAGGAAGCTTCCTTGAAATGAAGAAAAAAAGAAAATGTAAGCCCCCACCCTTTTCCTCCGAATTATTATATTTCAAAAACACAGAACTCTCAGGCAGAGATATAGGAATAGGAATAACAATTCTTTACTAATATAGATATATATAATAAGATAAACCAACAACAATAACTAACTACAGAATTAACAACAGAACAGAACAGGGACTCCGTCTCGGCTGAGACAAGAAAAAAAGTGGAGGAGAGGCAGTGTGTCACAAACCCCTCAGCTGGCAGTCAGCCTCAGAGCTCCTGCAGGGCTCTGAGGAAAACACCTTGCTGGAATGGCAGGGATGAGCAGAAAGTCCCGGGCCGGTGGATGGGATGGATCAGCAGCTCCACGGTGGCAGCTGGGGCTGCAGCACGTCCGGCAGGACAGGGGAGCAGAGGCCACAAACGGAGAAGAAGAAGTAGAAGAAGTAGAAGAAGTAGAAGAAGTAGAAAAAGAAGTAGAACTAGAAGAAGAAGAAGTCGAAGAAGTAGAAGAAGAAGAAGAAGCAGCCGCTCCATCTGGATGATGGCAAAAACCTCCTCTCCCAGCAGAAACAGCTCCGAGAGTGTCTGTCCTGCTCTCCTCCCCCAGCTGCCCCCGCTCGGGGCCCAGCCGATTCTTTGTCTTTTTTAAGCACCAAAGATGTACCAACCATCAAGGCTTTTCTCTTAGCTAAATGGGGAGAAATTCCACTAGCTGAGAAAAAAAAAAGGACACCTAACCGCCAACATATGTAATGACAATTACATTAATGACTAATTACATTAATATGTAATTATGTATAAGACTATTACATATTCTTTTCATTGGTTCTGATTGTGAGATTTCTAGTGTGTATATGTCAAATGTATATATGATTAGCTTGACAATGAGGCAAGGTCCTTGGTATATCCTGCTTTAGACCATTCTCCATTCATTACAAATTAGTGTGAACTCTCAGTCTGTAAGTCCTTATTTTTTTAATTAAAACTGGAAAAAAATTATTTCAGTGGAACACAAAGTTTAAGATTTTTTCCTTAATTAAAGCCCAGAGAGAAGATGTACATTGCTGAGGTTAAAAAAGTTTTAGTGGATATCCCACTAAGCAATCCTCACATTCTGAAGTTGTTTTGGTCTAGAAGCATATTAAGCAAAGAATCTATTCAATCTCAGTGGTCTTGCAGATTCCCTGCCTGCACCAGAATTTTATGGTTGTCAATGTATGTTTAACTTTGCTAGAATAAATGATAATGCAACTAAACCTGGCATTCTATTTCAATATAAAATCCCTATGAAAGCTATTTATACTTGGGATGAGCATGTAGATTTTTATCCAGCCCCATGAAGTCATTAGACTTATTTACAGCAACCTCCTGAGTGACATTTTTAACAGAGTCACAATCACACCTGTATCATCAGAGTAACTGGGGACAAAAAACTCCAAACATTTAACTGCCAAATTATGTGAGTTCTGTACATGCTAAAAGATTGCTGTACCAGGCTTTCTCTCAAGAAGGGGAAGATGAGTTGAAAATAAAAAGCAATTAAGTCTGTGGTGTGGGGTGCAACAACAGGATGCTGGGATTTTTTGTGTTTTGTTTTTAATATATTCAGAGAAAACTGCAAGACAACTTGAAGATAATGGCAAAACTTCTCCCTTGCTCCAAGAGTACAGAGAAGAGCAAAAAACCCAACCAACAACACCAAAAAAGAGGTTTTAATATATAAAGCTGCATAGGTATCAAAAGCTAGAAACAATATCTCATCAGTATAAGGAAAAGCATTAACTGAAGGAATCTATTCAAGTAAAGATTTCTCTTAACTCATTGAATAGTGTAAATATTACATTAAAAAACAGACGTCAGCTTGTGGACTTTATAAGGGGCCATATCATTCTTCACTGAAGTAACAACTACGTAGCCACTGTGAAAACAGGATCTTGATACTATAAAAGCCTGCAATATAGCCAGGGTATTATATAGGCTTTGACACTAACCTGGACAGGCTCCATGACTTGGTGGAAAGTGGAACTTATGACTTCATCCCACTAAGACTTAGTGGAGTTCTGCAAATATTTGGACCATTTGAACCAATCAAAAATGAAAGAAAATAAAGCAAAATGTGCACAGCTCAGCTGATCTCAAAAGCCTTTTTGAAAATCCTGATCCATTGGGCAAGCTGTTCTCTAGAGATCAGAGACTTTTACTGGATGCCATGTCAGTGGGACAAGTATTTGCAATACAAAGATTGCCATAACACACTCAAGCAAGCATTACAGATCACTGCCTTTGTTGTAAAACTTTCTAAAAAGAAGTATCTAACACTAGTGTTACAAAGATCATGCAGAAATGTCAGATATTCATCATAAAATAATGAAAATTAAAGACATTATTTGTATGGTGTTTTTTCAAGATCATTTCAGTCTTGAAAGGAACAGCAGAAGGAAAGCCTGTAGAGCAACTGCCTGCATTGAAGCTATTATATTTTGGAGTAAGCACTGGGTTTCAGTTTCCAGTGATAGCATATTGCAATTTTACTCTGCACCAAGTCAGCTCCAAAAATATTTAGCAGTTTTCCAGAGCATGTCCTGAAATTCTGAGCATGTCAAAGCATTAATAAATATATTCACAAAATTAGCAGCTTTAGAAGGCTTATTTCCTACAGAAGGAGACAGAGAGGTATATATTCTGACATGACAATTAAAACTCATTGTCAGAGTTAGGAACAGACTGGAATATTCTGACACTAAACCCAATACTCCTTTATTTTTACCATCATTTATACCAGGTTATTTTTATGTAATGTCAACGAATATTAACTCCCCAGGATCAGCAGGTACTTTCCATCCCTGGGTGTCCAACCATTACATGGACTTTGCCACCACCTGCACACAGACACCCACCCCTGTGATAAATTGCTGAAGTTCTTCTAACAGATAAACTAAAACATAAAACTTCCTCCTTTAACAGATGCAGACAGAAACACATAATCTGTTACAGATGTCATAGGACAAGCATGGGTACTCTTGGGATGACATCTATTCATTGGCAACATGACTTCCTTCTAAAATCTGTCACCTCAGTAGGGCAGACAGCTGATCTTACTGTTTTGCACTGTTTGGAAAAGGATGGGAACAAGCTACACATCTAATGCTAGAAAATGTGAGTTTAAAACCTTTCTTGGACAGGAAGCCATGACACGGTTCACTGAGCTACTCTCTATTAATAAAAACAATGTGCAAAGACAGATAAAGAATATAAAATGAGGCTACTGTAATATAAATTCCTGTCCAAGCTTGTTCACTGCATTGTGGCCAGACACTGCATGCTCAAGTTTATACCTGGGTCACAAAGAAGTGCATTTCCTTGCAACACCCACATTGAGGTTAGTCCTCTCAACAGCCTTCACACATCTTTTGAGTACATCACAGAGCTGAAAGATGGGTTATTTTATTTGGTCTGAAAGGTCAGAATCATCATATATAGCTCTTGGAGTTCAAATCATTACAAGAAACTTATGAAACTTAAGAAAAAGTGAAATATATAATTTAACATAGCCCCTGTAGAATTTGTTTTTCAAATTTTCAATTGAAAAACAATGGGAAATGGAACCCTGATTACAAAAAACTGAGTATTTTTCAGGGGATGTTTGGAATTTTTTTAATGACAGTTGACTGAAATTTTAACATGATTTACATCAATTAAGATGAAAGCTTTGCTAGATGAAGATTATCCGTTTGTACCAGTTTTACATTAATTGATATTTGGTGAGGAGGAAAGAAGCCACTCATAGAAATGATGTTTCTGAGAAACTCCTAAGAGCTTCCTCTGTGCCTGGAAAAAAACAATAGCTGGCTAGCTCTGAGAATTGGCAACCTATTAAACCATTTAGAAGCTGGGTGTGCTTCTGTGAAATCCACATTTTAAAGACAGGCAAGACCAGGAAAGCTTTCTTTTGCTTCCAGCTTTGAAGAGGTAATTAGGTGCCGGTTGGGCTGGCCCCACTCTGCCACAGTCTGCAGGGCCTGGCAGGGCCGGGCCAGACTCCAGCGGTGGCCGGGCGGGGAATGGGAAGCCACGGGACTCTGGTCGAAACTGGGCCACGCCGTGGCAGCTGACATCTTGCCGACCCTAAGCTCTGCCTCTGCCGCTGGCCCACACCGAGCCAGGGCCTGCTGGGCCCCGGGAGAGGCTCTGGGCTGGGCCAAGCCCCCTCTGCCACAGCCCTTCCTGTGACCCCAGTGAGGTCACACTGCCAGGCAGAGGGAGGGGCCCAGTGGAGTCTGAAATCCATCACCGTGACTGCTTGGGCCACTGCCCAGCAGAAACCATCATGACCATCTGCAGGCCTAGGCAAGATACTAACTCTCTCAGTGCACAGATGAGACCTGCAGACCTCGATCCTCCCCTTGGGTGAGAGAAAAGCACAGAGTGAGGACATGAAGAAAACAACATGAAGACACTAAGGTCAGTAAAGAAGGAGTCAAGTCCTAGATGGAAGGAGAGTGAGGAGATGTCTTAGTATTGGGCTGAAAATTATTTTGGTAAGTCCATGGAGATGGACTGCGATACACTAAAATATCACCTTTAATTCATGAGAAGGTATGGGGGGATGGAGTGTTAAAACTGTAGACATGAGCAGAGGCATCTGTAATGAAGCAACTGCTCTGTTGCCAGTAACTTGACAAACCTGATTATGACTTTTGATGCTGCTTACTAACCATTCTTTCAAAGGAAGAATCAAATGCTTCAGGTTATTATTTATATTACAATATACCTAATACTGTCAAAATGTGGAACTCACTGTCAAAAAATACAACAAAGTATAAAAGTGAAGAAGGGATATATCTATGAAAAATGAGGATTCCTGCTTATAAAGCATTTCCTAATATTGAGAGAAGCTTCAGTGCTGCAGAAATTTACCAGCCTTTAGAAATTAGAATGGATTATCAGTCATTTTTGAAAGATGGTTGGCTCTATCAGGGCTGAAAACTTTCCAGCCAAGTTAAATATATGGTTTCTTCGGAACAAATTATGCCATCTCACACTATTTTTTTGCTTCCTGAGCACTCAAAGATACAGATTCTTCAGAAGTTGTACCTTATGTGTACACACTTGTATGTGTAAAAGTTATACCTTAGTTGTACACATCATCACCAAGCTCCTCTAAAACTCTAAGCCACTTCAGATTATTCCTAATTGATATCATTAGGGTGATGAAGGCCATACTTTTATTTCTCGTCCTCCAGAAAACACAGGACATCCATTGTATATACCACATCGGGAGAACTTTTTGCAGAAAATAGATTAGAGTGGCATAGCTGGCAGGCAGAAAGGTGGTCGGTGCATTGCTTTGAGGCAAAGATAAGAATTAGTCTTGTTTGAAACCTCAGAATTCTCAACCACTGATTTTAATGTATAACTATAGTGTTTAAAGCAAGATTAAGTTTACAATAAATAGATCTGTCATAAGACTAACTCTTAATAGATTACTGATGGAGTGAGTTTGTTTTACGGAACTTTATATTTTAGTAGGATTGCATAGTATATATCCAGTTTTAAGGAATCCACCTTCTCTTCTTTTTCCTCTTCTTTTAGCGTTTTATCATTCTCCTCAATACAGATAGATGTAAACTTAGAACAGTGCTGCCAGCACTGACTGCAGTAGCCTCTTCCTATCACTTACAGATCATACAAGCCTGCTTGCCCCTCTTCAGACATCTTCAGCCCTGCTATAGGATGGGAATTCCACCATCTCCAGGGTGTGTAGTGACTAGGAAGATAACTTGCCCCCTATATTTACAGAACTACTTAATTGTACAGCTGAGGCCACACTGAATTCCTCAATGATTTCTGCCCTCAGGACACAGCTTTCTTGCCAAATTGAAGTGTAACAATATTAAACATTGTTTCTCTGCTGAATGTTTAGCCTGTGCCAGGGAAGTTGGTCTCCTGCTGAGTAAGTTCTGACGCTGTTGCTGCATAAAGATCCTTCTGTACTATTACAAAGTACAAAAGTCCAAATTCATGTTTAATACCTTTTACGTGCTCTACTTTTCATGAATCATATATCAACCAGCTGATATTTTTCTTTTGATAATAATCAAATACATAATCTAAATAATATACATAATATATAATCAAAATAATCTAAATAATCTGATATAATCTAAATAATAAACTGCCAGATAATGGGATCCATGAATTCCCTGCACTTTCAATGAACACATATTCAGGAGCCTACCTTTCCTCAGCCTATCTACTCCGTTTGGATGTGAAGGAAAATGTCCACTAGGGAGATTCCTATCAGTCAGAAGATTGAATCATGATCATTCTACCCAGAGGGTCTTCAGAAGAAGACAAAATGTTTCTCATGGACATTTCCTGCTCAGTGGGTGTGTGGCTGTGGACTTAGGTTGGACTCCCGAAATACAGCTCTGTTCCCACAAACCTGCAGCAAGCTTAAGGTCACATCCTGCAGTAAAGTATGTGGCAGGTGGCAGGTGAAGCCAAATCTGTGGCAGGTGAAGCCAACAATCTGTCACTATCTCAACAAGGCCTAAACAGCAGTAGCAGGACATATTCTATTGCTTCATTAACAACCAAACTCTGCATTGTCCCTATTACTGTTTACTCTGTGTTTATACAGGTACTGTGTGCATATTTCCATTAACCCCGTTCAGCTTACATTCAACATTCCATGGATATGGAAAGGGACCTTTTCCCTTCCCAACCAGCTTACCTTGTGTCTTTTCCAACAGCACTGCTTTTAAATGTATTCCTACCACATTAGAATGTTGTCGCTTGCACTGTCTGCTTCTTCACTTCCTTTCCTCCTACTTCTGGCATTCTTTAGGCAATGTGAAAAGGCACAGAAGGGCCCAGACTGTGTAGCTGAGCCTCCAAGTTTATCTTTTTGTCCTACTGTTTATCTCTAACAAGCAATGACTTAATATCTTTTGTAAATAAAATGAAGTCACCTATGATTCAAACACCCTGCATGTTGCTTGATTATGGGAATGAAATGTCACTTACTGTGCTTAGAGACACACAGAAGTACCAAGGACACACCTACCTAGAGCCAGCAGAAATATTTACGACAAATCCTTCTGGAAGCACACAAGAGAATTTTTTAATACCAGATTCTAAAAGGTTTCTCTTCACCATTCATAGCATGTCCACTGTCTGTTTTTGCAGTGACACTGCTTGCTTTAGTTCACTTCTGCTCTAGGCCCTTTTTAAAGCACAATGACAGTAAGATGGCCACAGCAGCCAATGTATTTTCCATTTTTCTCCATCATTTAACCCTCCACTACTGAAAAAAACAGGATTTGTTGGAAAGGTGAACAAAGAAAATAAACACAGTCTGAGAGACCTATGGCTCTTAAGCTGCTAACTCAGTATTTAAGTCTATCTAAGTTGCTTTATCTCTGCCGTTTCTATAAACTCAGGTAAAACAGCTTCTCCCAGCCTGCATTTCTCTTACATAGTACATCTACAAAGTATTTGGGATACCAAGTGCCTTTCAACAGATGACTGAATTATCATGGAAGACAGTGTCGTTTTCACCTCAAGGTGTTCAGCTGAATCTGCCATATCTAAATGCGATGAAAACTAAACAACTCTTCAGAAAGTAGGTGATTCCTTTCTTTCTCTTCATGGCTGTCACTATATTCAGACAACAACTCTTTAATGTGCCCATTTCTAAACTTCTCACTAAAAAGATAGGAATTCACCAACTCCTCCTTCTCAGTATTCACTAGCTTTTTTAAGGCTCGTGAACATTCAGTGAAATTCAGAGTGAGCCCTGATCTCTGCCAAATTTGCTTCTCACACACCACAGAAACATGTTTGTTATTTACATATTCTTTGCTCTTGCTTATCCACCAAAGACAAATCTGAATGGTGAGAACGGCATTGTACAGAGTACGTGTTGTTATCATTATTATTACATACCATCAGCAGGACAGGCTCATACTCTGATTGTAAAGAATCAGAACTTTCACAAGAGAACAGATGTAATCCAGTGGCATCAGCATTAACATGTACTTCCCATGCAGCAGAATTGGACTACTCACCATAATTTTTGTTCTTAAGTGCAAAAAATTACACCATGCTAGTGGGATGGAAGCTGGATAAATGTAGGGGTTTTTTTCTTTTTTTTTTTCATGCTCAGGTTACATCTGCTTCCACTGAGTCCTTCCAAAACTGCCTCAGAAGGCAAGCCAAATGCAAAACACAGCATTAGGCATGATGATGTGAATTTTCTAACTCAGGAATGTTTTGGGCCTGATTTTTGTTTAGTGCTGAATTCTAACTTCAACTGAAGTACTAGTAGCTCACTCAAAAAATATAGACCTGCAAGATGGACACACAAATTCTGCATACTCAGAATATCTATAGCAAATACCATAGCAAGTTTATGGCATTTATGTCTTCAGCAGTCTGAACTAAGGAGGTAAAAGGCATTTTTTAAGGAACAACTAAACTTTTTTTGTTGGAGAGGGAGAGGGGAGGAAAGAACAAACTAAAAATATTCCATGCTGTTCCCATGGTGGGCAGGGAAGAAAATACTTTTCACTTATACATAAATAAATATATAATTTCAAGACCCTGACCCAAAGTAACCTCTTACACTAGGATAAATAAACTGCAACTGTTGGCATTGCAACATGGAAAACATAAACCAAATAAAGCAGACAACTTGGAAAAACTTATTATCTCCATTTATGTCCAGTACAATGTGGTCTTTTAGGTGTCACAATTCCAAGCCATAATAATGGTATATAATCTGAATTGTGCATGCATTTCTGCCTTCTTGACATCAAACTTACACTTTAAACCATTACAAGAGTGACTTCAAGGAAAAAAAAGTTAAGAGGAGTCTCTAAGATCATTAAGCCCACTATATTGTTTCTTCAACTACACACTTTGAGGTCTTTACTACAGAACCAAAAATAACAAGTAAAAACATGAAGAAACAATTACAGGAGCTCCAAGAGAAAACATAAAAAGCTGGCAATGATTTTCTCAAGTATGCTGACCTGCTTAAAAAATAATCAGGCAACATCAACAAATTTATAATTATGTGAGATAAAATTTCTAAATTCATTATATGGAACTATAAAAGAATGAGATGGTGTCTTACATGAACCCCAAGTTTTATATTCCAGTGAGAACACATTCTCTGCATTAAATGTTGTAGAAGGAGATGTACATAATTTTAGGCTTTAGTTTACATTGTATTAATGGCACTATCCAAATTTGGGACCTAGTGCTTCAGCCAATTACACAAATTAATAAGCACCGTCAATCAAACAGTTCTTTCATACTGAAAGGACACCACTAATCACTGGTGTTTTTGCTGCATTAGTGAAACTCTTGCAGCATTTTGTAGTTTTCTGTTACATCCTGTACTTGTCATAGGCAAGAGTTTTTGAATTTGACTTTCTTATGCTTACTTGCATTTATAGCAAAGTAATTTTTGAAGTTATGTGCCTGTTGTCCATACCTAGACTAAAGATACTGAAATGACCCAATGTCAGCATCAAGCTAACATTCCAAACATCTGAGCATGAAGTCATTCTGCTAACAGAAAAAGTAACAGATGCTGGTGGGAAAAAAGGAAGTTAACTCCACGATTGCTGGCATTTTCCAAACATCAAGCTGAAGGAATGCTGTGGTTTGCAAAGGGCAACATCCTTCCACTGTGAGTTCCTAGTGCTATGGGATTTCCAGTGAGCCCTAGGCAAATTGAAAGCAAGTCTATTTTGAGGGAATTAATTTGAGAGATTCCACATTTCAGACTGTTTCACCAGCAGCGTTCTGAGGAAGTAATGCAGTCTTCCCAGACAAAAAGTAACCATGGATCCCAGGCACTGGGAGGGAACCAAATAGCATCTGCTACTGCCCATTTCAAGGAGTTGGTATCATAGCAGTAATACAGGACAGTATACAGGAGGTTGCACAAAGCCTTATTGATGTTCCCTTTCTTTATAGGGCCATACAGCTGCTTTCCTAGTTTGTTTTATGAACAGTTTAGAGAATCACAAGTAAATTTAGGATGGAAGTGGCCTTGAGAAGAAGGGATCTGCTTAGAGTTAATGTGAAAGTTAGACCAGGTTGTTCAAGTCATTGTCAAGGCTTAAATATTGAGTAAAATTAAAATGTTGACTGAAGCTGAACTTTAGCCACAAACTTCCAAAGCATTGATAGGAAGAGAAGCAATTTTCTGATGCACCAAAGTCTTCAGATAAAGTATAATTCTTCATATCCAGTGTGGCTTTGCTGGCCTTTGCCCTGTGGCCATGAGACCCCCTCATCGATTAGCCATCAATACTGCTAATTGTGGGATTGCTTACACTAAGCACACAAAATCCCACACAGCTTCTTCAGCCTTCTACTTCCCACCAAGTGCTCTTGCTGTGAGCCTATCACACATGCTGTGAGGGTCACGTTGTGTTTTCCAGATTTCCCAGGGAACAGAGAGTGAAAGTACTCACCCCCACATCCACTCACACTGTCCTTCAACACTTCCTGCAGAGCTACGAGAAAATGTCTCATGAAGTCACACCCAAGACTCATCAAACTGTGAGTCCTTACAAACGGCTTCTCAATTACTGCAGCAAACCATCTTGTGTGTTCACATCTGCTGCTCACAGGTATGGCATATGGAATGACTCTACAGAAAGGAACTTATAAGGGACACATTAAATGTTCCTTAAAGCTACAAATCCATAACCAAAACAGTTTAATACACCAAATCAATAACAGACTCTAAGAGTATTTCAGAGAGGAAAAAAATAATGCAAGAAGATAGAATTGAAAACAATACAACTTCAAGCCACCCACTCATTTATTATGGACAACCACGTGCTTGGCAGTCTTCATACTGGAAGGATGAACCCCAAAGGGCTTTTGTAGCTCAGAACAGACAATACAAAACAAAAAACCCACACTCAGGCAACATAACAGTGTGATCTTTATCTGACATAATGTATCACTAAACAAAACCAGATGAAGATCCATTTTCTCTCTTCTTTAGGGAAAATGTATCATCTCCTGAATACCTCAGAAGTGGCTGAATGGCAGATCCCAGTGGGATCCAGAGACCAGGGTCTGATTAGAGGCCTTTCACTAGTAATGTCCCCCAAGATTCAATACTGGGCCCAGCATTGTTTCACATGTTCATCAATGACTTGGATGGTGGAGCTGATGCCTCCTCAGCAAATTCACTGACTACACAAAGCTGGGAGTAGTGGCTGATACCCCAGAGGGCTGTGCAGCCCTTCAGAAAGACCTTGACAGCTTAGAAAGATGTTCAGAGGGGAACTGCCTGAAACTCAGCAAAGGTAAGTGCAGGGTCCAGCACCTCAGGAAGAATAACCCCATGGACCATGACAGAGCTGACAACTAGGGCTGCCCTGCTGGAAAGGAGCTCTGTAGAGAAGGACCTGGGGGTCCTGGTGGACAACAAGCTATCCATGAGCCAGCAGGACGCCCAGTGGCTAAGGAGGCAAGGCCAATGGAATTCTAGGGTGAAATGGGAAAAGCATTGCCAGCAGGCTGAGAGAGGTGATCTTGCCCCTCTGCTCAGACCTGGAGAGGTGCACTTGGAGGGTCCAGTTCCGGGCTCCTCTGTACAATAGAGATGTGGAGCCCCTGGGGCCAATACAGTGGAGGGTAACAAAGATGATTAAGGGACTGGAGCATCTCTCTTACCAGGAAAGGCTGAAGAAGCTGGGCCTGGTCAGCCTGGAGAAGGAACAATGGAGATGGGATCTTATCAATGCTTATAAATATCTGAAGGGAGGACGTTGCGTTGCACTGCCCACATATCCCCCCTACCCCTGAGACCATGGTAGTGGGTTACCTCAGATGTCTCTTCCCTTCTCCCCTCCCTTCAGGTGTGTCACCTCTCCCTGCCCCCTCTCCCTGGGTTTATCCCAGGGGACCTGGACCCCCTCGCTCTCTCTCTCCTCCTTTCCTCCAGGACGCCACGTGAGTTGTTGTACAATAAACTGTGGGACTTTTAGTACCGAGAGGGAGAGCGCTTCTCATTTTTTGCCTTTATCCTTGTTGGGGCTGTTAAACCTGGAGTCCTGAGCTAGCCGGAATCGGACCCCGGGTCTCCCCGAGAGGGAAAACACTCCAACAGCTGGTGCTCAACATGGGGCTTCCCACGAGGTCTAGACACACATTACAGCTGGTTATCCACTTGTGGATTTTATAGGCCTTGAGCCGTCAGCTTCCTCGGAATTTTTTGCCCTTTTTTGCATGGCGGGAATTAAAGGAGTGAGATCGGCAGCCCACCCAGCCCAGGACAGGTCAATCTCGGGACAGAGGACTTCCTTGCAGTTCCAGCCGATCCAGGTCCCCAGGAGGGGTGAGGAAACCCCGCAAGTAGCACTGGGACACCAGAGAGATCCCCGGGTGGTGGGAGGTCCTCTCTGGCACAGGGAAAGGGTGAACCTTGTGTAAGAGGGGGTGGCAGAATCGTGGTGCAGCTCCGGGAGCTGTGTGGCAGAAGCAGAGTGCAGAACTGAGTGTGGAATAGCGCAGAACAGCAGGGACACCAGTGCCGGGCACAGCAGCTTTTCTGTGGGGTCTCGGTAGCGGCGGGGGGAGGTGGGCGGTGGGGAAACACCGCAGCTCATGCCTTTACCCCACAACCCCACACAAGCCACGGTTTTACCGGCACGGGCAGCGCTGAGCCATGGAGCCGATCCGCCATGTGGCACGGCACTGCTGAGCAGCAGTTTAAAAGCCGCGCGGTTTTTGCATGCAGGCAGTGTACTCTGACCTCAGAGTCAGGGAGGATAAACTGCTAGGCATTTCCTAGATTGGCTGTGCACATGAAGTGTTTGTAAGGAAGGTAGACACAGTGAGCAGAAAGAGATTTAACATCAGGATGAGTGCCAAACTTTCTGCACAGAGAAGCCTTTATATTTTAGTGAGAGATTCCCTAAGTAGTGGAGACGTTAGAGTTTCCAAAAGTCTTTTGAAAAGGTTTGTTCATTGGCTGTCCTTGCATTCCCCTCAGTTTACCCAGCAGAATGTACATTCTCATTCTGCCTGGGACAAAATTGGAGAATCACTAACAACAAAAGTGGAACAGGAAGACAAAACAGCGGCAAAGTTTCTCCCAGTGTTCCTATTAATTCGCAAAGAACTGCTTAATAATGGGATGCAAGGACAGCCTCAACAAACCCCTATTTCTGCGGCTTTCCCATCTCCTCCTCCTAAACACTCTGGCCCTGAACTGGGAAGGATGCATGAGGTACCCTGGCAATCACAGGGTTCCTGGCATAGCCACTGTATCTCTGGCCACCTGCCTCCCTCTCAGCAGCCCAACCCTGGCAGCTGTGCACAGGCTGATAGAGCACCGTCCCTGTACCCCTTTAACCCAGTCCCTGCTTCCCAAACCTCACGTTCTAACCCCCCTTTTCCCCAAGCTGGCAGGGACTGCACGTTAGAGTTACAATGTAGCCCCAGCTATGTGGTTGCCGGCCAAAATGGCGATGGCCACATGGAGGAGCCTCCGGGTTGCCCTTCTCCTTCCCACAATCCCTTTCGCCCACATGTCCCCAATCCTTTCTGGTTCCCCGATCCCTTCCTTCCCTCGGACACTCCCCACCTTCTTCCCCCTGCATGATGTCATCCTGCAGCCCCACCCCTGGAT